>JAEBDU010013188.1:972058-1140270 GCA_016802625.1 Heliconius numata
TTAAATAAAAGCTTTTTCTAAAAATTATTTTTTGCTTATAATTTATTACTAAATCGAGAATTGAACCCATAATCGTTGCGCTTACAGTCGCACTGTGCTCCTCACGATGACCTCACATTGTGTCGATATTAAATATATTAGATAAATATATTAATATATTGCTTTAAAAAAATAAGCGGCACTAAACGCTGCTATTTGTCTTGTCACCAGAATAAGGAATCTCACTGGGGAGAATGAATTATTATTCATAGAATCAGAATCGAACCCACAACCGTTGTATTCACTATAATACTTACACGCTTTGTCGCTACGCCACAATGTCTCAAAACAACTTGTAAAAAAAAATCAAACTCCAAATATCTAGTGAAGCAAAATTCAAAAATCTATTTACATATACCAACTACTATAACAACTTTTGGAATAAATTTAAATCCCAAATTGTCCTTTTGACTTTTCTTATTTATTTTTTCTTATTGTTATTATTGCATTTGGGTATATAAGACAAGGATTTTTGGGTATCATCATCAGTTGCAATCACTGCATTCTAAGATGATCTTCTTCTGTATCTTCGCTTTGGTAGCGACGGCGTCCGCCAGCGTCTATTCTGAAGGGGAGTGCCCGGAAGTGAAGCCTGTAGCCAACTTTAACCTTACTGCTGTAAGTACTGTTTTCTTTTATTCACGCATTTCTGATTGAAACACCACCTAGTGTTCAGTCACTCCGCTGTACATTAGGGTGGGACGATATAAACATCCTACTCATTTTTTTTAAAATTATTATAATAGAAAAATGTAAGACTATGAGATAGCTACAAGTTTTTAATTTTGTATTTTTTACAGTTTGGACAAGGAACCTGGTATGAGGTGGCAAGATATCCCAACTTGGCCGAATCTGCCGGAAATTGTGGTTCTGCTGAATATACCCTTGACGGTGACGTGATCAAGATTAGGAACAACCACGTGGAGAACAACAAGCTCGTCTGGATAGATGGTGTTGCAGAACTGGATAAAGAAGCCAATGGTTTTGGAAAACTAGTCTACGTTTTGCCGTATGGAGGTATATACTTGTATATAATTAATATATGCTTTAGAAATTTTCAATGAGCGTGTAATTGTTGGCACGGCAATATGAAATATGTCAAAAATTCAATGGAAAGTGGGGAACAGGATGTATTAATAATAGGATCCCTTTGCTTACCCTGGTATGTGCGAGATACTGCGTGAATATAAAAAAAATGAAATAATTGTGGGTTTGATATCCAATCGGGAGAATTATTAATTAATCTTTTTTAATTATTTAAATTAATTTTAGTATTAATTAATTTATATGAAAAGACAGCTAAAATTCTGTGTAACTTTTCCTTAATAAAAATACGTTAAATCTAATTCAGTAATCGGATTGGATTACAAAAATATATTAGATTTATATCTATATACAAATATCTATCTGAATATTAATATTAGATAGGTATTTTATCTATAAATATAAAATCGAAAGGTCACTCACTCATCACGAGATCTCAGTAACTACATGTGCTAGGAATCTCAAATTTTGCATAGGAGTTATTTGCAAAGAAGAAGAATTTGCAATATTCGATTTCTAAGGGGTTGTTTTTGGGGTTGAAAGTTTGTATGAAACTTCGTTACTACAAATGCTAGGAGTCTTAAATTTTTCATGGACGTCACTTATAGGACGTAGGTA
This sequence comes from Heliconius numata, assembly GCA_016802625.1. Taxonomy (NCBI): domain Eukaryota; kingdom Metazoa; phylum Arthropoda; class Insecta; order Lepidoptera; family Nymphalidae; genus Heliconius; species Heliconius numata. Next base: position 973,760 of record JAEBDU010013188.1, read on the forward strand.
CTCATGGAGACAGAAATTAATAATAACGTAGTTCACGCAGGCGAAGCCGCGGGCGGGCCGCGGGCTAGTTATATTATATTACTTTATATTATAAACTTAGCTTACAGAATTGACTATAATTGGTCCATGTAGGCGAGGTCACGAACGAAATTGCCATACAATTCCTAATAATTATCATAATGTATACAGTTTTTAATCTCAATATTTCTCTTACCAGATAACGCTGCCCCCAAAAAGAGCATGTTGGATGTCCTGAAGGTCGATTATGAAAACTATGCAATCGGTTACCATTGCAAATCTGACGGGAAGAATCACACCCACCAAGGTATGTTTTTATTTTCTATTTAACAGCGGTCTACGCCACAGATCTTTAGCGGCTTTGCGTTGTCTGTAACAGAAGAGTTTTGAATTTTTTTGAGACTAGTCGTGGCGCGTGGAAAGTGGGGGGCAGAATGTCTTACGCTCCCTCTACCTACCCTACCCTTCTGTTACATGCGGTATACAGCGTGAAGCTGATAAAAAAATAGACATAACGTGCTAAAATTAGTCAATATTAATAAGATAATCTATCAAATGGATTTTGACTCGTATCGCTAGCTGACATAAATCGGATATGAAAACGAATTTAGATATGAGATAATAAAATTTAATGTGGATTTAATCGTACATGGCGCCTAAATAATTTCTTAAGAATTTTTATTTTGTATGTTCTAGGCTGTACTCTCTTTTTTATATGTATTCTATAATTGTGTAAAGTTATCTTTTTTACCAGTCAATTGTCTTCGTGTGTTTTCCATACAACGTGACATTGGCGAAATTAATTGTGCTCAACTGGCACGCTCGAAACCATAAATATCAAGAAATCAATCACTATAAATTTTTACATAAATTATAGCCTATATAATTATTTCTGATGTATAGCAATAAGCTATATTATTGTTAAATTTCATACTAAATCCCTTTTTAGTAGTTTTTGTATGAAAGTGAAACAAAGATCCATCCTTACAAGCATTTATGATAATAGTAGGATAGGATGAATATTCGATTATTAAAATCTTAAACTAAGAAACACAAGACATTTTAAACGTAATTTAAATTTTCTTTGCAGATTTTGCATGGATCCTGTCAAGGTCTAAAGTTGTGCCTTTCCATATCAAGTCCGTCATAGACAGATATGTGAGAGAATCTAAGGTCTTGGACTCTAAGAAGTTCATGTGGCCTGACTTCAGCGAAGGAGCTTGCAGGGTTGAGGATAAAATATGAATGAGATAATAATTACTGTCTTCTATTTTGTCATTTATTTTGAAGCAATTGATAATAAAGTTTGACGCATAATTGTTTTTTTTTATTATTTATTATTAAAATCAAATATTTAAGATTAATTAATCGAAATTAGACATATTAATACTTTAAATTTAAATCAGCTTTACACTGTATCCCACACACAGCAGGGTAGGCAGAGGGAATCTAGTGTTAAGACACTTCGTTCCCCACTTTGTTCACGTTCTCCCGAATTCTGGTGGTATTGTGTGTTAAGTGGCGGAACGCAACGCCACACTTTGCCTCGATACCAGAGCGAAGAAATTTAAATATAAATTTAAATAAATATTTCATTTCCTCGAGGGGAGATCAAACCCAAAACCAGTCAATTTTACAGTCACACTTTGTACCCGTGTACCACGACTAGCCTTGAGGTACGGAACCCTAAAACTAAAATCTTAGAAATAAACCGTATAAATATGATTACTTGAATGCATTAAGAAATAATTGATTAAGAACTATCATATCGTAATTGGGAATTTGCTTATTATTTTTTTTATATTTATATTTTTAATATGCCTATTGCAAGAATCGACGATCTGTATTGTATCTAAATGGATAACCTTTTATTTTAATACGATGACCCCAAATGGAATTATATATAAGGTGGGATTTTTGAAGAAATGACAACTCACGTAGGAGATTTAAGAAGAAAAGGTCGACATGTATTTCTTATTTCTTTTTGCACTCGTAGCGGCGGTCTCCGCTAACTGCCCAGCGGTCAAGCCCGTTGATAACTTCCAATTTGCCTCTGTAAGTTTACATTTATTTTATTATGGATCTTTTTCAGTAATATTATTTTCTTTATTAGCTTCTTTGTTCAGGATGCTACGGAAGTCAATAATAACAATTAATAATGAATTTTTAGTTCGGTCAAGGTGTTTGGTATGAAGTGGCAAGGTATCCTAATTCTGTTGAAAAAGGTGCCATATGTGGTCGCTCTGAATTTAAAGTAGAGGGTGATCAGGTTAAAGTGAAGAACTTCTACGTTAATGACCACAAACTTAAATCCGTCGAAGGAGTTGTATCAATTGCTCCCAATGCTGGACAGTCTGGTCAAATTATCTACAGCCTCCCACACGGACGTAAGTTGCCAATCTTATTTTACTAAACAGGAATAAATTCCTTTTTCCTGTCAAACCACATCAATAATTTAAAAATCAAAAAGTTTTCATATAAAAGCAAATTAGAAAGTAACTCCTCCAATCTCTCTCCCAATTATGAGAGTCTGTAGATAAAGTAAATATCCACATTGCACAATTAAACTTACTACGAATTTAACATTAGTTTTTTTTACTACAGCTAATGGTCCAATCGAAAGTCTCGTCAATGTCATGGATATCGACTACAACAAGTACCTAATTGAATATTTCTGCAAATATGACGAGGCTTCACAAAAAATTAAAGGTAAGTTTGTAATATAAATAGCTTTACAAGACGCTATAAAATTTCGAACTATTATTCTTATTTTTTTTTCAGTCAAACCCAAAATTTTATAATTCTTAATAATACGATTTTAAATTGATTGGCTTTAGTTTTAAATATATAATGGTAAACCACTTATCTACTATTCAAATAAAATATGTGGTACTCACTTCGATAGAACGAAAAATAAAATAAATGTTATCGTTGGGCAGTTGAAAAAATTTCATACGTCAATTGATGAAAACTGCTGAACAGAGAGCTGAGAGAGAGAGAGAGAGAGAAAGGATTACCATTACCGATTTGAGTGTAGATGTGACATTTATATCGGTATATTTTTTAAATACCGTAAAATGGCAGGAACAGGTGGAGAGGAAAATCTAACTTTACTTTCTTTCTTTACTTAATCTAGCATTTGTTTATTTCGACAGAATTCGCATGGATCTTCTCACGATCTAAGGTTCTTTCTGATGATGATAAAGTTGCTGTTGAAAAGTACTTGAAAGAATCTGAAGTTTTGGATAGTAAGAGGTTTGAATGGCTAAACTTCAGCGAGGAAAACTGCAAAATCAATGCTTAATTTGGAGAATGAAATGTCATACTGTGTAATGTGGGTGTGTTGTCAATAACTTATAAAATAAATATACAGTACTTTAAAATATGTTTAAGTTTTTTTATTTAATACTTCACTGTGTATTTTACTTATTCAAATTTTCTGAAATATATTTATAATAATAAAAAAAAGTTGAGAACGGAGTACCTTAACACTAGGCCCTCGTTTACACTGCTAGGTATATGCGGGATAGTGCGTGAATCTGAAAATTCTGAATCTGTTATCACTTTAGAGATAAACAATAACCAAGAAAGTGAAAGAAATTATTTACATGCCAACAACTAATAAAATGTGTTATTGTCAGCGATATCTGTTATACGATAAAAAAACTAATTAATATTGATAAGTTTGCTATATTCGTAACTGACCCATAAATGCCAGTGTCAGAGTCAGTTAAATCTCATTAAGAGAACGATAAGCACAGTATAAAACAATTGTAAATACATAGTGTCGCACTCATACATTATAATTACAATTTAATCGTAATTAAATTATTACTAAACAAAATAAATTGTTTATTATTCGTCCTCAAATCCATATTTCGAATTTTTTGCAATTACAATAAAATTAATAACACAATGAAATTATTACTAAAGTAGTCCCTCTATTTTTCAATAACTTTATGAAATACAGCAAAGATTTTATGATAAGAAATAACTTTAAATTTTTAAAATACCAAATTTTGGGCGATGAGATACACACAAAGATTTAAAAACGATAAAAAGACATACCGTCTATATGTTTCCAACGTACTCGGACAGAGGTTCCACGTAATTACAATAAGTGACATGTATCACTCAATAACAACACTACACACTAGATACCTTCCAATCAAATTCCGTCTTCAAGCAACTGTTACCGTTTGACACCATTCCATCTTTCAAAGTCTTTTTCATCTAAATCTACCTACTTTTACTCGAGTACGCTAACATTATTTCTACGCTTATTAACAAGTGGTACTGGTAGTGTCAGATAATCGCGAGTTCGATACTCGGGATGAATTATTTTCATTCCCTGCCCTCATCAGACAAAGCGTTAACCCCCGATACTCAAAGCTGTCAGTTATTTTTAATGATATCTGCTATTAGGATTCAAAATTTTTCTAAATTTTAAAAAACAAATAAATAATGAGGACACATTTTGATAATGTCACTTTTTATCAACAGTCTAAATAATATTTTATAAAAACAATGTACTCGTTCTTCAGTACAGATTTATGCTTCACTAAGATTAAGCATTACACTCGTATAATATCAGATACTAAAATAAAATAAAATAAATCAGCTTCACGCTGTATCCCGCACACATCAGGCAGAGGGAACCTAGTGTTAAGACACTCCGTTCCCCACTTTTTGCCGTTACCTGAAATATTTAAAATTTTCATTTCATCGCTCTAGTAACGAGGCAAAGGTGGCAATCATTGAGTTCCGTTGAGTTCAACCACCGATATGTGCTTTAAATGGAAAAAAACTTAAATTAGTGAGTTTAGTATTTCTCTTTCAACTTCTGAAAATTATTGGAATCAATATACTAGAAATTGTAAGAAATAATATCAGTTACACAATTAATTGTAGATAGTTTTCTTGTACATATATTAACTTATCGATAATTATTCCTAAATATTTAGGACTATATATACAGGGTGGAATTGTCAGCGCCACTTTAAATGAAACCACAGTTTTAACTACTCTATAAAAGCCTAATATAATTCGGAAAAAAAATAATTCCCAAAAATGAAAAAGTTATTTTTTCAAACAAAATAAATAATAAAATTATCGTTTTAAAATAAAACGCCATTTGTAAAGTATAACATAGGCACGCACACACTTACCTGTCAAAGCGGCAACGTCGCATACGTATGTGTGCGTCACACGAAATACAGGTATGGATAAAAATCGTGAAATGAAAAAAAAATCCTACGTCCAAACTGTTGAGGTACCTTGATTAATTTCTTAGGTGTGGGTTTGAAATATATTACCCTATATGCAGTTTCAATAAAAGAAGCGCTGCCTCTTCCACTCTGTATAACTAGCGGCCCGCTCGCGGTTACACCCGCGTGAACTATGTTATTATTAATTTCTGTCTCCATGACTACGTCTTAGTGACGTCTATGCAAAATTTGAGACTCCTAGCATTTGTAGTAACGAAGTTTCATACAAACTTTCGACCCCAAAAGCAACCCCTTAGAAGTCGAATATTGCAAATTCCCGTCTTAGCGAGCACCTACGTCCTATAAGTAACTTCTATGCAAAATTTGAGATTCCTAGCACTTGTAGTTTCTGAGATTTCGTGATGAGTGAGTGACCTTTCGATTTTATATATATAGATTTGAGACTCCTAGCATTTGAAGTAACGAAGTTTCATACAAACTGTCGACCCCAAAAGCAACCCCTTAGAAGTTGAATATTGCAAATTCCCGTCTTAGCGAGCACCTACGTCCTATAAGTAACTCCTATGCAAAATTTGAGATTCCTAGCAATTGTAGTTTCTGAGATTTCGTGATGAGTGAGTGACCTTTCGATTTTATATATATAGATATACATAATAAGAAAAAAATCCAACTCGCATTCATAGGCCGTAAATCATATTTTTAAAATAATTAAATACATCTAATTCTAAATTCTATCAGGTAATTGTAATGTTTATCGTTGCTATTTATTTGTCTGTCTGTTTCCATAGATAACCTTGTACTTCCACAAGATGACCCTTTTGTATATAAGACGTTAAGTTTTCAAATCTTCATTATTTGTCCACAGGCCTTTACAAGAATAAGTCAAAATGTTCCTAATAGTGTTGTTTGCTGTCGTAGCATCAGTTTCTGCTAACTGTTGTCCGAAGGTCAAACCTGTTGATAATTTCCAGATAGCTAATGTGAGTGTTTTTGCTGACTGGTGATCATAATTTTGTTATATATTCTAGTTTTATGTTTATAAATTCTATAAGATAAAATAAATTATATTACCATAAAAAATAGTAAAGTGCAAAGAAGAAGAAAAACGAAAAAAGTAAGCAATCAAATTCCGAAAAATTAACATGTATCGTAAAAATTTTAGTTTGGAAATGGGATCTGGTATGAGGTGGCCAGGTATTCCGGTGGCGCTCCCAGCGGTAGTGTCTGTGGTCACGCTGAATACAGATTGGAAGGCGAAGAGATCAAAATGAAGAATCACTTTGTTATCAATAACAAAGCTGATATCATCGATAGTGTGGCACGCCTCGCATCTGATGCAGGACAGTCTGGGAAACTTCTATTGAAAAATCAATATGGAGGTACGTTTTGGGTTGTAATTTATTTAAATGTATATTTCCATTTCTTCCTTCAGTATTCGGCATAAAGTGGGGGACGGAGTGTCTTAACACTAAATTCCATCTGTTGTGTGAGTAATACAGCTTGAAGCTAAAACTGTTTTGAATTATACAATTTTTTTGGGTTTATCCAAATATCTTTTGAATTTTACTTGACAACTTCAGGATATCAAGTAAGACCACTCTGTTACCCACTGGTCTTTAATAAAGCACCTTTATTTTATTTAATATAATAGAGAAAATAAAACAATTGAAAATAAAACTAATAGCTTTTTAAACACGTCTTTGTCTCTTTGTATAATTTGCTTAATAGACTGTTAGCAGGTTCACACTTTAAGCCGACGATATATAGCTTAAGAAAGTTTAGCGTAATGGTTAAGCCGACGTAATTTAAGGGCACAGTCTCTGACTTAACACGAAGGTTGGAGGTTCGAGTGTTATTTGATGTATGGATTATTTTTATTTATTCGCTCTGGTAACAAGACAAAGTTGGTAACGGAGTGACGCTAAGCCACTTCCACTTCCTTAAGACTACTTTGGTTCATACCGGGATACAGCATGAAGTTAAAATGAAATTCTTCTATCTTTTATTTATACTTTACACTGAACTTAGTAGTACTTGATGCTTGGAATATAATATAATTCTTATAATATTTTTTTTCTCAACAGAACATATTTTGGAGATCGTCGATATTGATTATGAGAAGTACTTCATTGCATATTTCTGTAATTTCAATGAGAAATCCCACAGTCACGTTGGTAAGGAATTTCAAATATATTCGTACATGATAATGCATGATTATATTACAAGCAGAGATAACTCTCTTAAAATTCTCTTTTCTCCAGTCTCCATGACGTTAAGTGAACCGCTCCATAATACCTCGCTGGTGTTTTCCTTTTAAATATTTACCATCAATCCAATAAGGATTGAACCTACAACTGACGTGTATAAATAGCCACGTAACTATTTAATAAATTTAAGTTATATATGCAAATGGAATATCAATGTATTTGTTTCCATAAAAAAATATATTTTGTAATTCTAACTAGTAGTTCCTGAGATTAGCGTGTTCAACCAAATATCCAAGGATTTTTTAGCTTTATAATATTAATATAGAAGTATAGATAATTAATTTATTTTAACAGATTATGCCTGGATCTTCTCAAGGTCCAAAGTTCTTTCTGAAGATGCTAAAGCTGCTATCGACAAGTTCGTGAAGGAGTCTAATGTGTTGCAGAGTGACAAATTCAATTGGCTTAGTTTCAGCGATGATATTTGCAAAGTTGACGCTTGAATTAAATCAAATTTGAAAGTATAAATAACAAAAGTCTTTCTAAAAAAATAAAAAAGAATTATATAAAAAATTTAATTTTCAATTTCCACATTATTCTCTCTATTTGAAATGTTCCTTAAAATCAAATTTAATATTCAATTATTATTGAAGCGTGAAAGAAACTTTTAAAATAAATATTATGGATTTTATTTCTACATAAAGCACACCATTGAGTTTCACCACACAATTTATTTTTAACTCCATTCTGTATCCCGCACATAGCAGGGTAGGCAAATGGAACCTGGGCACCTAATGTTAAGGCACTCTGTTCTACCGAGTTCTTGAGGCATTGCGTGTGGAGTGCAACTCAATGAGTGAGCTACCAGAGCGGGTAAATGAAAATATTAAATATTTTTTCCCCATTAGTGGGAATCGAACCCACAACCATCGCGTAAAGTAGCACGCTTGTGCCCCAGCGCCACCACTGTCCTCTTCCACAACATTCTCGATTCATCGAAACTTCATATCGCTTGGTCCAACAACGAGGTATTTACATTTTTTGAAATATTATAGGATATGTAATCTAATTTTATTAACAGCTATTCCCCGTTTATTAATTATTGTTATACAGGGTGGAATTGTCAGCGCCACTTTAAATGAAACCACGGTTTTAACTACTCTATAAAAGCCTAATATAATTCGGAAAAAAAATAATTCTCAAAAATAAAAAAGTTTTTTTTTCAAACAAAATAAATAATAAAATTATCGTTTTAAAATAAAACGCCATTTGTAAAGTATAACATAGGCACGCACACACTTACCTGTCAAAGCGGCAACGTCGCTTACGTATGTGTGCGTGACACGAAATACAGGTATGGATAAAAATCGTGAAATGAAAAAAAAATCCTACGTCCAAACCGTTGAGGTACCTTGATTATTTTTTTTAATTCTGGGTTTGAAATATTTTACCCTATATGCAGTTTCAGTAAAAGAAGTGCTGCCTCTTCCACCCTGTATATTTTTTAAATTTATAAAATATTTATTTTATTATATTTTTTATAAATTAATCCATGTCCTATACATTAATGAAGAATGAATAATACATTTCTAATATACATTTATTACATATTAATAATAAAAAAAACCTTATCTATAAACATAATATCGTTATAGCCTCACGTTGAAATCAACGTGGAGTGTTATCACATGATAACAATTTTACAATCATAAGTGGTTAAAGTAAAAAAAACTTAACTGTCTATCTAACAGAGGCCGTCATGACACAGCGGCACAAGGGTGTGACTGTACGCGGCGGTTGTGGGTTTGATCCCCACTCGAGGAAGTGAAATATTTATTTACGTTTATATTTCCATTTCTTCGCTCTGGTGTCGAGGCAAAGCGCGGCGTTAAGTTCTGCCACTTAACACGCAATTCCCCCAGAATTCGGCAGAAAGTGGGGAACGGAGTGTCTTAACACTAGATTCTTCCCTCTGTGTATCCTGCTGTGAGCGGGATACAGCGTGAAGCTGAATAGTAAGGTCCCATCTTACCCTTTGGGTGCTTATTGTCATAGAACCATTATACCTTACACAGTAAAATCCACGCGAGGCGTTGTAAGAGTTTTATTTTGACGGAGAGTGTAGTCAATAAAACTAATTTTTTTTCTGTGAATATATTTTAACAATATATATTATCTAATAGATTTCTTTACATTTGTATGTCCAGGGTGAGATCGGTACTGTCGACATAGATTTATTGCTAATGTCCAAGCAGTTTTGTGTATCATATTTTTCTTAAGGTATTACTTTGCAAGCTTCTTCAGTAAATTTCGGCCAAATGAATTTCTTACTGTCCAAAAGTTTGGATTCACTAATAAACTTGTCAACAGCGGCCTTGGCATCAGCAGAGAGAACTTTTGTTCTAGAGAAAACCCAAGCAAAGTCTGGAAAGAACCAAGTATATATTTAAGAAAATTATTTTGTGCGGAACAGAGTTGCTTACCACTAGGTATTCCCTCCATTCCTTCTGCCTATTCTGTTGTGTGGGTGTGCTCTGGGATACAGCGTGAAGCTGATTTTATTTATTTTACAGATTTATGCTCTTCTGTTCTGTTCTTTCTGTTCTGTTCTTTCTAATATGGCGTTCCGAGCGTGCCAGTTGAGCACAAAATCACTTCGCCAGTGTCACGTTGAATGGAGAACTCACGAAAGAGGTTGTACGGTAAAAAAAGAGAAATGATTTATGCTCTTTCTCGCTCAAGCAGGCTGAAGGGTAGACAGAAATAATCTAGTATTAAGAAACTCTGTTATGCTTTCCCCACATTCGAAATTTACGCATTAAATAGCGGAACTAAACGACGCCATTTGTCTACCAGGGCGGAGAAACCAATATAATTTACATATACCTCGAGTGGGTCGAACCGACAACCGTCTCGCTTAGAATCAGCTTGTCCACTGCATCACTACGGCTTCTAAAATATTAAATAATATAATAAAAATATCATACCCTGTTGGGTTTGTGAATCTTGGTCATATTTGCAGTAGTAGCCGATACAGTAGTTATCGTAGTCGATCGCTAAGATGTTGAAAATGCTATCAGACATGGAGCGCCCAGCTGGAGAAAAATGCTTTATGATAAATACTGCACTCATAAAAGAAATTTTTAGACAAAATGTAAAAGTTTGCGATTTTGGACAGTTTCTAAAAGCCCGGGTTAAAATCTCACTATTATTTAAACAAATGCGCAAAATTTTCCACTGTTCCCGAAATTTAATCAGGGTCAGGATCTCCTTGTAAAGTGGGCATATCAATAAATTAAATATTGAACGCAGATTAAAAATAACTGCTTATATTATAATAAAAACAGCAAATATTATTAATAGAGATGAGATTGTTGCAGCGTTTTTATTCCCTTAGCTTCCTTCTTTTGGTTCATGGTCTATCCAGCAGGGTAGGCAGACGAAGCCTTTCCATTTTCGGGACTTTGTGTGTTGATTGGCGGTAAGGCCGCGGAAATGAAAATAATTAATTTCCCTTAATGGTAATCGAACTCACAACCGTCACTCGTATATCGTAGGTTATTAATTATAGATTGTATTATAACGAACTAATTATATATTTACAGCATTTAAGAGCATTACAAAATAGCATTACTTACGTCCATACGGATACTGGAAGAGAATCTTGCCTGATTTACCAGCACTTGGGGCTGATCTACCTGTTCCTTCAATAGTGTACGCCTTGTTGTTACGAACAAAATAGTTTTTCACTTTTATTTCATCTCCGACGAGGGTGTATTCCGCGTGGCCACACACGCTACCTTCTTCAGCAGGGTGGTTGTATCTCCCGACTTCATACCATATGCCTTGTCCGAACTGTAATTATGAAATTGAATATAAATGTGGTGAAATTGAATATAAATTGAATATAAGTAGTGTTTAATTGTGAGATGACCGTGGATTTTTAGAATGATGTAAGTTTAAAATGTTTGCCCATCTCTAATCGTGTAAATTTGAAATAGTAGTAATAAGTGAATTATAAATTAAAAAATATTATATAATACAAAAATCACGACTGCATAAAACTAAAAAAAATATAAGCCCAATGGTTTATTCGGATTAAGAGTTGGGACTTCTTTAAATTATGCGGGGTTCTTGGTAAAGATTTAATTGATTGAAAATTTACTTATAGATCCCGGTCTATTGTTTATCAAAATCGGTTCACTGGCCTAGAAGTAAAAATGGAACAAAGGAACGGATATACATGCGCAGTAAAACCATAACCCTCATTTTTCCTTCACAATATATATAAATAAAAGGAAAATATAAGATATAAATAAAGGAAAATATAGGATATAAATAAAAGTTTGTACTATCTATATGTATATATTTATTACTCGTTGTTAAACTGATGGGCAAAATCCGGGTCAATGCATTAAAATAAACATTTTTGAGAGAAGATAAATTATCTAGAAGGGGTGCAAAGTACGAGTATATGCACGATATTTTATATAGATAAAGAGACGATGATTTTCCTTGCATTTTTTTATGGCGGTTAATTTCAATAAAAAAATCGGCTTATAGATAAAAAAGGCAATATTAAGAAAAAATAAACATGATTTTAGCTGCTCTTCTAATAAAATATCCGCCATTTGGCTGTAGCGGTCGCATTGGATTTGCCGATTAACATAATTTCGATAACATCAGAACCCGAGCGAGGTAACTTGAAACTTGTAAAAATAGACTAGTGTTGAAAAAGGAACTTAAAACGCATATAAACAAAAACATATAATCGATATAAATAACATTTTACTTAAAATTACCAAATTACTTAATATATCGGTTACGAAAAAGGTGACAAGCCAAACCAAGGTGTCATCCTTTTTCGTAATTCATGCATTTAGTAAAATCTAAAATTGGCAGATTATTTTGCTCCTGTGATATCAAAATGAGGGTATTTAAAAAATAAATAATAAACAAAGTGCATACAATATATATGGAGACCGCGCTTAGGCAAGCGTAGTGTAGGACACCCTGCAGCACGATGGACAGACGACTTAAAGAAGGTGAAGATGGATGCGAGAAGCCCAAGACCGGGATGGTTGGTGCTTGATGAGGGAGGCCTACGTTCAGCAGTGGACGGCGATAGGCTGATGAAAAAATACAATATATTGTACTTACTGTGTTAAATTGAAAGTTATCAACAGTTTTGATATCTGGACAGCAATTGGCCGAGACTGGCGCGACGAGGCCTACTGGCGCTATCAAAGACATCTTGTATTATTGACAGATCTGTGAATGATTTGTGTAATTTCGAAAAATCTTTACTTTATATATACATCTCAGTTTCAGGTCATGAATATAAAAATGTTGGGTTATCGACAAATTTTATGGCTATCTGTCTTCTTGCATAAAGTTGTCTTATCAAGTCGTTTACGATGGTCACTTACCGGTTGTTTAATGAATCGATTTCGAGATCGTATATTTTAAAGTAAATAGCATTTGTTTGGACATCTTAACGAGCAATTGAATATAAAACTGGTCAATAGCGCGTCAGTCTCCGCCATCGAGAGTTCCGTATCAATTAGATTATTAAGTCGTTACATATACTCCATCTCGTTATGATATATTTTAATAAATAAATATTTATTATAACTCTCTCTCTCTGTCTTTAAAATGTTTATTTCTCCTACAAATGCTAATTGGATTGGCAGTCAACTTGGGGTGTCATATTACCTGTAGTCACGTTATTCTGTTCAGCGTCGAAATGTTTTCCTTATGAAGATATCACCTATGTCTTTCCTCAGCTATAGGTACCAACCAGGTTTTAATTTATGTATGTATCTTCTATTATAATAATAAATAAATAATAACAATAGCCACATTCTCCTCTTCTGGATTTTGAATTGCTGGTGCTATATAACCCATTTTTCTTCAAGTTTCAATTCATTACTATAATTGCAGCTTCTTTCATTAATGTCAGTTGACAATAAATTTCTTTTATAAGCTAATATTTGGTCAATAAGTCTTTAAAAAAGTCTTTATATCGCAAATATGGACTTTAAATACTGGTAATATTTTTCCAACAATGTATTTCTCTAAAAAAAATACGACTTAGTGATTCTATTAAATGTCCAAATTCAATAGTTATAAGATTTCACATTTTAGGCAGCCTCTATAACTGCATTTTTTGTTTTTTTTTGCCTATAAATTACCACTTTTTATATATTTTGTTTTATTTGTACAGTGAGTACTCACTTCTTGCAAAATTTTAAAATTCTAGGTCAACAGATTCCCGATATAAGATATTAATTTCAGCTTGACGGATGAACGACAAAATAATAAGGTTTTCGTCTTTTTGTTTTGAAGACGTACCCCTAAAAGTGCCAAAAATAAGAGTATAAATATTAAAATAAATAATTATTGACATAAAAAATAATCAAATGATAAACAAATTTTTTGTGCATTTTATGGACTTTTTATAGCTGATAAAAACTTATCTTCTTATTTAGCCTCACAATGTATGCCATATGTAGCAGTGTAGGCAGAAGGAACTTAGTATGACATTTTTGTCGCCACTCTCCGCCCAATTTTAGACATTTTGACTTACAAATTGAAATTCAAAATATTTTTTATTCAAATAGACTATTATAAGCAATTTTGAATCGTCGAATGAACATTTACATTAAAAAGCTACCACCGACCAGTTCGGAAGGCAGTTCTGCTGAGAAGAGCCGGTAAGAAACTCAACAGTTGCTCTTTTCAATGTCAATGGTATACTTAGTTTATGCCAGCCAATGTAATAATCATTAGCTGGCATATATCCTGTATGACATTCAATAGACATTAATTCCATACATGTTTATCCTCTAAATATTCTTGAACAGTGTAATAAGCTTTACTTGTTAGATGTTTCTGTATTTTCTTTATGTTAATTGATTTATGAGATCAATATAAGTCGTAAAGCAGCCGATATGTTAAATAAATGCCCTGCATTCACGTCTTCAGCATTGTCTGTTTACGTTCATATAAATACTACATACATTAATGTTCCAGGACATAAAATAGCACCATACACCCTTATGAGATGCGTATTATTCATAATTAAGTATATTAATTATGTTCTTTTTTTCAGTTTCACGCTTTATCCCGCACACAGCAGGATAGGCAGAGGGAAATTTTCGTTATATTTCATAAATTAAAACATTTACAATTTATAAAGTTACATTTTATTTCTACTTGTTATATTAAAATAAAATGAAAGTGATGTCAGGTTAGGAATCATTTTAATAAAAGAAATATGTATATTTTATAAATTTATTTTTAGATTATATTGCCGATTACACTAATGTACTGAAAATTATAATTATTCCACAATTCCAAAATCTTTAAGCCGCTTAAAATTTATCACATTTTTTAAAGCTACTTCAAGCTTCAACTTTACAAGCTTCGTCGCTGAACTTAGGCCACTCGAACTGCTCAGCATTCAGCACTATGCATTCTTTTAAATATTTGTCAACGGCTGCCTTCGATTCGGCGGAGAGATTCTTAGATCTAGCAAGGATCCAAGCGAATTCTGCAATAAAAATTTAAATTATATTATTTTTTTATCTTCTATATTTTTCTTATCTATATTTCTATTTTATCTAAAAATTACGAGAACTATTCGATTATACACAAATTACGTAATTCCTAAGGTATGTTTATCACTACATATATATAATTTATGAAATTATATGTTTTACTATTTTATGTTTTCTTAACTATATTAAAGGTACTGATAATAAATTTCAGGAAACATATAAGAATTAAAGAGCCACTGATCATAGATACCTTGTTGTTTTTGTGAAGTTTCATCATATTTGCAATAATATGCGATAAGATATTTGTCATAGTTGATCGCTAAAATATTTAAAATATTATCACTCAACGCGTCTCCTGCTGAAATAAAATAGTTTCTTTTAATTTAAGATGAAAAAGTGCAATAATACCAGCAAGTCGCTATAAGGAAAATAAAAAATACATAAATAAAAAATATTTTTTTACTAAATCTTAGGACCAAGTAATAAATTTCTTTTTTTCGATTTACAAGGACTCTTGAGAAATAACGCGTAAGTGACGAAACTAAAGTCGCAAATTTGTTATCAAATTTAAATTGTTCAAAATACATGACTGACTAACTGACTATGAGTTAACAAAATGAAAATGATTCAAATTAAATTAGAATTCTCCCATGCTACCAATAAGACTAATAATGATACCAAAAATAATTTATACCAAAAATTAAATTACCTCCATGATGTATACTGTGGGCCACTTTTCCTGCTTTTCCAGCATCCGGGGCAAGTTTTGCAATACCTTCTACGTATACACCTTTCTTATTGACAACGTGAAAATTTTTCACTTTAATCTCTTCTCCTTCTAACTTGTATTCAGCGGAACCACACTCACCGATGTCTAATCCTGCATTAGGGTACCGTGCTACTTCATACCAAATGCCTTGACCATACTGGAAAGAAATGTATGGGGAGTTTGATTTTGATGATGCTATAAGTTTCACTATGGAAAATATTGTATGGTTTTTTTACTTTTTCCACGTTTCGCTTATGATTCTGAAAATACTTATTATGGTAGGTAGTGAAATATAATGAAAGTTTAACAAATCGAGAGAGGAAAACAAAAAATATTTAAAAGTATGCCATTTTCCTCAAGATCGGGCTACAATTCGGGTTACAATTAACTGTTTTATGACTAGGATTCCAATAAATATACGAGTATAAGAACAAATATCCAGAGATATTCAGAGACTAAAGAATGGAAGAATGGGGGTAATTTTTTCACTACCTCGTTTAAATATAAAGGACATGAATTTAATAAAAAAAATATATGAAATTTAATAGAACTTACAGATGTAAAATTAAAATTTTCAACAGGCTGCACTTCTGGACAAGAATTGGCAGCGACGGACACGATCAAAAGTAAAAAAGCGAAGCGATACATTGTTGTTATACGTTGATCTTACTCTCAAAGAATCCTTTATCCCACTAATTCGATTAAGTTCAGAGTTCTCCTTTTATACTTCTCCCGGTCCCGATTTGTCTAATGCAAGGTCAAGTTCTCGCTAATATGTTCCTATATGAACGTCGGATGCAAACGTCTATATACAGGATGTTAATAGTATTTATCAATTTCACCTCCTCTCATGAATGTTTCGCGATTTTCAGTGATTATAAAATCTTGAAAAACATTACAAAATAATTCTACCTTTAGAATCTGTGCAATTGTTTTTTTTTAAATAGGTGAATAATATACGGGTACGGAAAACTAAATTGAAATATTATAATGGACCTTTTATATCATAAAACAGATTAAAACTATCACTTTGTATATCTTGGAAATACCGACCAAACAAAAATGGACCATGGATGGACCATGGATGGATGGATAACCTGAAAATTATTGGTAATGATTATTTGAACGTTAATTATTAAGGATAGTGATCATATTGGGACATGTGCACAGCCGAGAGTCAAATTTACGACAAAAAAGTATTTATATTTCAATGCCGCAAAAGACCGTGCAAAGTGGAGTAGGTTGAGTAGGAAGGCAGACCCTGGCAATAGCCGGGATTAATGCCAGGAGGAAGAAGATTTCTCTATGCATTTTCTGAATTTTTCTTTCGTTTTCGCCCGTTAAGTAAAAACTTGGTGAATTGGCAGCCTTCAGTACAAGCCTGACGTTGTGGCACATTGCTAATGGTAAAGATGTAGTTGTATAGAAGTTATAAAAGTGAAGGTGACTGATTTAGTTATCAGTGATTATTCTTGTAGTGTTGATGGAGATGAATAAAAAAATCACTTTAAAGTATATATAGTATAGTTTTCCACCTTAATATTCTTCACTATATTCTCCACTTTCGGTTGAATTCTTCGAGGAATTGCGTGTTGAGTGGCGGAACTAAACGTCGGACCTTGGCCGGGGTTTGCCTTGGTGCCAGAGCGAAGAATTGAAAATATTAGTAAATGATGCGTAGCACAAAATTTTTATATATAATATCTATTAAAAACAACAAGTATATATCAACGAAAATCATCGTTCATTAAGAAATTATTAACATTTTCCAACATACGATTTATGTACGTAAATTCATATGTGTAATATTTACTTATTTATAAATTTTCTAAAGTTTCTTTGTAGTAGGTCGTGTGAAATAATTATTGCGGTTGATAGTCCGGATGATCGCGAATCCGTATAACTGAGGGCCGGATAATCGAGTTTTTACTGTAGGGGAGAGCGGGGCTAAAAGTTACCGAGGTAAGTTGTTCCGATGGAAATAATTTCGCGGGGAAAAGTGATAGGAATATTTAGTAAACATATAGTGAAATGCAATGTGATAGCGCACCCATGTCCAGCATATAGAACAATCCAGTGGCACCCGACACCAATGGAATAGCACACGGGTGTCGTTGGTACACGATTGTAAATATTTTGGCATTTGATATTTTTGGTCTATCTCACAAATTTTAACGATTAGCATCGAGTATGTTAGTGTTTTTTTTACATATATTATCTACTATTTCGGAACACTATTTGTAAATTATTTATGTTTTCTAATCTTGTTTATATTAAATTTTTTTCAACACGTCTTTTTGGGACTAGATGTTCCCTTTTTTGGGGCATGTTGTGACCTCGGAAAAACTTTCGTCAACTCATTTGTACCAATAATGGGATGTAAATATTGTAATTTTTCATACTAAAAAATATTGTAATTTAGTAACATGCGGACTTATGCTCGAAAATCAACTCGAGCTTATGTGTCATATGAGTTGATGCAAAAAGCAGCGGATGTAGTTTTCAAAGATTGCAGGAATAAGATAAAGATACCTAAGAATTATATATACATATTGAGCGGGAAAAGCTAAAACTATAAAAACTTTGTTTATTATTTAAAATCAAAATAAGTTTTATTTTATGTAAAATTATCTTTTACTTTTTAGTTCGTTGTGTTCCGGTTCGGTTTTTTTTTGTTCAAAATTAATTCTTTTTACGATTTTAAGTGATAAGTAACCTTAAAAGGATACTTCTTAAACGAGTGTTGGTTGTGGTGGTAGTGGTTGTTAACGAGTGGCATCTGTTGTGATATGTAAAACTTGACTCAATTAGGTATTATTTTTGTGGAAACAAACATTTTGGTATATTGACAAGAAAATACATAAAAAATATTCGGGTGAATTGGGAACCTCTTTCTTTTTTGAAGTCGGTTGAAAATGAAAACATCTTTTTTGAGGCTGGTTGAAAAGAAATGCAACGATGGGGAATCTTACTTCTGACAATAATTTTAACAAAGTTTTCCCTTGTAACTATTCCAGTATAATTACATTTTACCAAACAAAAACAAATTTTCTCAATTTTGACCGGATTTTATAATCGGAACCTAATCATCGTTTCATCAAACTATCCTTGAAGTGTATCCTTTCAAATAAGAAAAGAATCATTGGAATCGGTTGGCGTGATATTGAGTTATTCGTCATTTTGTCGCACACGTACCAATACAAATTTAATACTTATGTGATTTTCTCATAGATACCATTGTCAAAAATAGACCAAAAAAAAAAATTTGGTTCCCACATGGAAAGCACTACCTTTCAAATAAAAAAATCATCAAAATCGGTTCACCTAATCAAAAGTTATGAAGTAACATACATTAAAAAAAACGGTCGAATTGATAATCTCCTTTTCTTACAGAAGTCGGTTAAAAAATATTTGCTTTTGCGCCTGGTGATTATTAATGATACTGTTGGTTTTCCTTAAATGAACAGGCTTTGTTCGATTATTTATTGTTTTTTATTTTGCAAATAATAGCTTTAAAAAATATGGTAACAATTTACCCCGGTCTGTTAACAATTTGCCCCAATTCGGGGTAAGTTGTTACTTTCCGACTTCAGTCATAAAAAAAATCATAATAAAAAAGTCTTACAAAGAATACCCCAAATTACTGTTTTAATTGCAAGTCTAGATATGTAAGTTGAATTTGATTATAATGTATAAATACTGAAATCAAGTATTCGTAGCAATATTTGAGGTTAAAAAAAAATCGGAACTTTTGGCCCCGCTCTCCCCTAATATAATTTTTTGTGCAAGACTTTATCTGTTTTGGGAAATAAAAACAATATTCGTACAATATTTATAATTATTAGAATGTTTGTTTATTTATTTTGCATCATAATATGACATTAGGATCCTTTGTACACAGTCAAGTTAATTTTTTGGAATTAAAATAATTAATATAATAAAATTATATTAGGTAAGTAGAAATATAGTAGGTACGTAGGTTTTACATTTTCTAATTAGCATTAAATAATAGAATAGAAATTGGCAAATAAAATAAAAACCGGAATTATACGTTTATTTCCAAAATAAATTATTAATTAATTAGTTACTATATAATTTACGTTCAAGCATCATTTTGGCTTTACAAAATTTTAATTTTTAATATTTTTTACATTATTTTAAAAACAAAACAGTTTGAGTAACTATTACCAAAAATTATTTGTAAAGAAATCAGTCTCGTATTTATTTGTGAAACCACAGCTAGCCTCAGAAAAATCTTTGAGGACAAAAGACTGTCGATGCTCCGCCAGTTCAGGGTACTTTGATAGGGTGTTTTCAACGTTTTTCAGCAGTTCCCCTTGTAATTTTTCTTTCCTTCTTGACAGCACCCAGGTGAAAACTGAAAATATTAAAAAATTGTGACATTTAGTAAATATATTATTCCAATATATTATGATATAAATTTTAGCTTAATTTCGGAATAAATAGGCATATTTTTATTGCTTAGCAGACAGTTAAGACACTAACTAACAACAATGGCCAGTCAAGCAAGCAAGACTGGTTTTGGATCTGATCCCCACTCGAGTAAATGAAATATTTATTGAATTTTTTATTTTCATTTTTTTCGCTCTGGTCGACGCCAAGCGCGGCGTTGAGTACCGCCACTCAACACGCAATGCTTCCAGAATTCAGCGGAAAGTGTGCGGAACCTATCTATGCGTTTTAAAATATTATAGAAAAATATCCACCATAATGTGTCCTAGTTTTCTTCTTCAGTGTTTTACAAGTGTATGCAATAGCGTACCCGTCGTAGTCTGTTGCAAGAATAAAGAATGGAAACTGCAGAACTTTATCTGAAATATATATTAAAATTATTTGAAATTTGGGATTTGGGGTGGAACGTATTTAAACGCAGTGGTTGTGTGTTGGATAGAGGGCACGAATATTAGTAGTGTTTTTTCCTTTTTAATAGCAATAAGACCAAGCGCGGTGTTGGGTCCTCCACTCAACGCGTAATATCTTAAAAAATGGTAAAAGGTAGCGAACAGAATGTCTTAATACTACTCCTTATTCTTCTTCCTACTTTGTTGTAACTGTGGTTAAAGTAATTATTTTCATATAAAATGCTATTCAAAGTCGAAAGTCTAAATATTTAAATTGTTTTGGATTTTTATCGGTAATAGAAAGCTTTTTAAAGCCTTTTTTAAGCTAAAAAGTAGAGCAGTCAAATTTAAAATTGTGAAAAATTAAAAGAGTTACTCCTTCAAACAATGAAAAGAGACTTTTGTAATACTGTGTAGAGATGTAACTTTCCATCTTTTAGAATCAAATGTAGAGATGTAACTCTTTCCTCTTTTTATGCTTGCATGCATTCCACAGTATTGCATTTCCAGCTTTTACCTGGATAAGCATAGATAGCATAATATTTTTCGACACCGCCATTGTTTGTCTTGCCAACGGAAATGCCTATAACAACTACCTTTTTCCATAGATTTTTTTATTATAAATTCAAACTCAAATTCAAAATATTCTTTATTCAAACAAACTTATTATAAGCACTTTTGAATCGTCGAATGAACATATGAACAAAAAGCTACCACCGGTTCGGAAGGCAGTTCTGCTGAGAAGAGCCGGCAAGAAACTCAACAGTTGCACTTTTCAAAATCAATGGTACAATCTATTACATTTCCTGGCAGCTATCCTGCATTTCATTCAATAGACATTAATTCCATTCATTATAGGGGAAAGGGGGACCTTAAGCTATGTATGTGATATTCATTCTGCATACTCATCAAATTTTAAATATATAAAAATAATCTAAAATATTAAAACTAACCTCCATCCTCATGGCTTACAATGAACTGTGCCTTATTACCAGCATCAAAAGTTGGATCTACTCTTGCGAAATAGGATTTTTGGGTTCTATTATTGTTTTGATCCAAATCTACGTAGGTCTCTCTTAGTGTGTAGCCAAGGTTATCCTCCTGGAAGTCCAGCGAGGCGCAATCGTATACGCTCCGACCGTCACTGGCGTAGCTAGCTGCATTGTACCATAGACCGGAAAACTGTAAAAAATAAAAATAAATATTAGAAAAATAAATAAAAATGAATATTAGGTTTATTATATACTGTAAACTTGACGTTTATGGAGTCGATTCTCACTTTTTTTTTCAGTTTCACGGTATATCCTGCACACAGCAGGATAGGCAGAGGGAACCTAGTGTTAAGACTCCGTGTTATTCTCACTTGGAATAATTAATTATTTTTTAAACAATGTTCAACTTGTACTCGACATGAAATCATTCTTGAAAATTGGGCGGAGAGTGGGAAACGGAGTGTCTTAACATCTCATCTTTTAGTCCAACGTATTTTGAGACATTATTATTATTTCACCAGATCATGTAAATGCTAATGATTATTTTCTTTTGTATAAATTCCTTTTATTACAACAAACTAAAATATACATATAGCAGTAACAATAGTTTAAGAGTAGCAAAGCCAACGCATTGTGAATAAAAATAGAATAGACTTTGTCTTTAATTAATACGAGTAGGTACCTGTGATGACGAACTTCTGTGATATGTATGAAAATAAAGAAGATAAACTCGGCATCAACAACGAATATTATAATAAATATTTTTGCTTACCCACTTTTAGTAAAAATAATCTCTAATGTTTGTTAAATATAAAATGTTTATATAAATACAGTATCTATAATTTAGTTAATAACTTTAAACCTTGTTTTTTCATTATATTTAAGTTTAAATTCTAAATATGTAAAAGAAGGCTTTGTCCGTCGGTGAACCATTTAAATGGTTTGGCGGAGTAGATGTAAGTGTTTTTCTATTTGTTAATTTGAGAAAATAAATGAAAAAATTAATAAATAAAGATGAAAAATATACATACTTATATAGAAAATGAAAGAATCTAATACAATTGTGTTAAATCTATTACTTTTTATAAATAAGTAATATTTTTGACTTCAGTTGTCTAAATGTGGAGGCGACTCGCTTAAACTAGTCAATTATTTATTTACTAATCTGAATTATTCTCTTGTTCTAATAACATTATTATTTCCACCAAGTGAGAATCGAACTTACAACCATCACCTAGAGTCACACGTTTCTTCCTGTGCCCCGACGCGACGGTCACAAACAGAAGTAGTTCGAAGTAAAAAAAAGTTAGAAATAGAAAAAACTAACCTTAGTATAGTCTAGATTCTCTTGTATTTTCACTTCAGGACATTCACCTGGCAGGGTGAATTCCGCTGCATCTGCTGCTAGAATAATATAAGCACCAAATATATATAAAAATAACATTCTGGACATGTAGTGTGTCCGAGCGTTCGTCACAGATTGCGGGGTCGCGTCCCACACGATAATTTTATTATTAAATGACCGTAAACTCGCTTTATATTAAAATTGCCCATTGAATGGGGGTTCTCGTGTCGAATGGACAACGGTTGTTTTCTTTTTAGATTTGGTTATTTTTAGCTATACCTAGTAAATATTTTCATATGATATTTGAGATTTTTTAAGATTTTTCAGGGGTTCACTAAATTTGGAATAGAAAAATACTTGTAATTATTTTTATAACTGTGATCGTAGATACAAAACAGTACATTGAAAATTGAAAGTATACCGTATATAAATAAATTGAATTTAATCATTTGTGTAGTTCAGCGACCTATTAGATTTGTTTATTTTAAATTGGAAATTATTAAATACTTATACTATTATGCATATTTCTAATACTTTTTAAGCTTTGAAAGATACATTTTTTATACATTGTTCTATAACTTTCTTATAGGTTCCTATAAAAATATAATTGCAATTTAAATCCCCCTTATAATTTTTAAAATCTTTAATCTTATTGAAAATCCTATTTAAGTCAATAATTTTCCTTGTAAAATTACTAGAAATGAAATAAAATGTGCTTTAATAAACAAAACAAGAGATTACTAAGAAATATTTATAACATATTATACCGAGTGATGCCATCATAGCGTAGTGGTGTACCACGCTGCCACGTCGTAACTGAATGTAAGCACAATAGCTATGGGTTCGATGTCTTTGACAGAAAATTGGAAAAGAATTGTCTTAGCAATATGTTCCCTTTGTCTACGCAATTATACCCGAAAAAAAATTAAATATACAAAAAAATTGGTACCTATATAGTTGTTTTAAGACCTTATAAGATATCTATCACTTTTATATTTAGCTTAATAATCCAATTTGAATGGACTCTATATAGATTGGTGAAGGAAAATTTATTGATTGGCTACATTTTTGTAAATTAGTACAGTCCCAATCATCATCATCAACACCAGCCTGTCCTCGTCCACTGCTGGAGCCTCTCTAATGCCATGTCACAATACTAGATCTTTGGCTTTTCTCTAAGATAAATAGGTTTTAATTTGAGGCTTTAGCTTCATCCTGCACTTAGCAGGGTAGGCAGAGGTAGCCTGAGAGCCTAGTTGTAATGATACTCCGTTGCCATTAAGATGTAGGTATCATGATGATGTTGCCATACAGATTCTCCATGTTCTGCCGAATTCCGGAGGCATTGCATGTTGAGGTGGTGGAACTCAACGCCGCGATTTGCACGTTCGTGTTTCTGTGCTACGACTGGACTCATTGTCCTTACTCAAATATAAAATTTGAAATATATATTTTTAGTTATTTTTTAACAAAAATAAATTATTTATATAATTAAATAAAACAAACAAGAAAGTATCTAGCATTGTACATTTATTCTTAGAATCATCTGGTTGATAGATAACCTATAGTTAACCTCCGGTTACTTAAACGGAGATACTCTCAGTATGCAATGAGCTGGCATAATGCTGAAGTTGATATATTTTGTTTTTTGTTTTAATTCTGCATTTGCATATTTTACAATAGCTGGAAGATGTCCAGATAATGTTGGGCTGAAAGAAGATTTCAGATTAGCTGAAGTACGTATTGTTTTAGTTATGTTTGTTTATTAATTGTCCTGGCATGGGTTCGATTCCTACTCGAGGAAATGAAAAATTTAATTTCTAGGAGGAAAATAAAAATATTAAATATTTCATTTACTCCAGAGGGAATCGAACTTACAATCTTACGCGTTTACAGTAACACTCTGGCCTCTGAGCCAAGACTGGTCACAAAATGTTTATTCTTATATTTATAAATATGTTATTATATCACAAATCACAATAATGATAATATTATTTTAATTTCTCCGCCCTCCAGCCTAGTAGACAAAGCGGAGTATTAAGTTCAGAGAGATTGGACCGAAAGTAGAGAGAGGAGTGTCTCAACATTGGATTCTCCGTGCCTAATATAGGATTGTCAGGGTTAAAATAATCAATTCTATTTTTATTCTTATTTATTTCACCAGTTCTACGGAAAGTGGTACCAAGCCTACCATTACTCCAGCGATGGCCAACAGTTAAACAATTGTTCGACGATCGAGCTCATGACCAGACCTTCAGGAATTTACTTAAACCAGTCCAGAGTTGATCTTGGACTTTTCCATAGATTTAGCGTCGGCAAGATAGAAATACCTTCTAGCATTGAAGAAGCATCAAAATTGGATATAACTTTTGCGTTTAAAAATGCACCAAGGCGAAGTTAGTATTATTTAAAAACTATTAATATAAGAAAATCAATTTGTTTTTCTGAGTATTGGGATCGACACTTTTTATTATTAGGACGTGATGGTTGCGGGTTCGATTTTCACTCGAAAGAATTTTCATTTACCCGCTCTTCTAAGACAGAACGCGGCGTTGGGTTACGCCCCTCAACACGCAATGTCTCTTTCATTGAGAGAAATCAGATATTAACATTAGGTTTTCTGTGCCTAGGTTAGGCTATCCGCGGAATATTTTTGTTTTTTTTAAATATAATAATTTAGTATTTATTTTATCCTAAATATTTCAGTAAAGACTCGCAAGTACCCGTTTCGTGTGCTAGCCACAAACTACAACTACTATGCTACTATATACACCTGTCAGTACAGTCACTTGATTAATAAACATTTTAGTAAGTATTTGCTATTTTCTTAAGAAACATTTAAATATTATTTTTTAAATATTTTTCATATTTTATACATATTTTTCATAAATCTTAAATATAAATATTAAGATATTTATTGCATAACTGCTTAAAAGTAACTTAAACGTAAAAAAGAGGGGGGAAAATCTTCCATCGTAGAGCCCATTCTTTTAATATTCAGATTTTTTCTCAATTATTTCATATTCTAATATTTTCTGTTATATTTGTATTAATTATAAATTTTTCTACCTTATTACAGTCTACGTGTGGATTTTATCAAGGAATCCAACATTGAATGCCGTATCTAAAGAAGTTGCTGTGAAACCTCTTCAGCAAATTGGAGTTGATCATCAAAACCTTATACAAGAAGACCGAAGCAAATGTAATCCTAAGTACTATGAAAATGTTCCATTGGAGCCTACTACTTTTAGATTTGCTGTACCAGTTTAACATTTAAATAAGATGAACATATATACTTTTTTATTTTTTTTGTCTTCTCTTTTCTTTCTTAGCTGCACGCTGTATCCTGCACAAGAAAGGGTTTCACACTGAATCCTGGAAAGTATCCACTTAGCATGATTATAACTGCCTGCCAGACTCCCCCAAATCTTATAAGCTTTAAGCACCTACGAACATATTAGGAGCAAATAATATTTTTTACACTTTAGTATATTAGATTAGTAGAAGCTTATAATTTATTAGAGTTGATGTGTCTGTCTGGCAAGAGGTTAAACCACGCTAAGTGTCTGGCATTGAACGTAATTTCTAATATTATTCACAAGAAAATATTAAAAAATTGAGCTTTATAATTTAACGACAGTTCGGTATTATTTTTTGTATCTGTGTTACTTAATCTTCCTCTTTTTTTAAAAATATGTCAGTCTGCTTGTAAAATATTCTTTATTAAATTAAAAGTAGGCTATTATAAGAACTTTTGAATTGCAGAGTTATGTAACTCTCAGTTGTGTCAGTCTAGGATCTACCAACGGCTCGAAAAGCTGTTCTATTTAGAGGGACCGGGAAACACATCAGTTGCTTTTTCAAATTTATCATCTGGTGGGAATATATACAGGATTTAATTTCTCAAATTATTATAATTATGATATATATTGTTTATTGTATAAAAAAAAAAATATTTATATAAAATAAATTTTCTTATTTATAAATTTATTTAATTTTCTCTTAATTTTTCTGTTGTATTATTAATATATTCAGCATTTACATGGGCTGACCAGTGATAGGCACAGTGCTTCTCGTCGTGTTTCACAGTATCTAAATAAACAATGCTGCTGGAGGGTAGCGAGTTCACTTCTCTATACGCTTTGTCCAATATATTTGGTTCTAGGAAGTTATCCCTTGATAAGATCCAGGCGATGACTGAAAAAAATGTGTACACGTGTACTTTTTTCGTTTTTTAGCTGTAACTAAACATATGAGTGCAGGTTCTCACTGGAACCTGGCAACCTAGTGTTAAAACAATTAGTTCTCATTGAGACTCCTCTGTTCCTCATTTTTTGCCGAAATCCTGGAAATATTGTGTATTTACCTCGTTACCAGAGCAAGGAAATAAATAATCAGATTTTTCTTTTAGCTTCACGCTGTATCCCGCACACAACAGAGTAGGCAGAGGGAACTTAGCGTTAAGACACCCCGTTCTCCATAACGCCGCGCTTTGCCTTAACACCAGAGCGACGAAATGAAAACATAAATTTAAATAAATATTTAATTGCCTCGAGTGGGGATCGAACCCACAACCAGTCACATATACAGTCACAGTTTGTGCGTCATGATTGGCCTCAATGTCGTGACAAGTATAAACCTATTTTATTTAGAAGGAGAAGGAAGGAGTCTGTTCCGCCTAAGCATTACCAGCTAATAACTCTCTCTCTTTATATTACAATACTCACCGTATTTTAAATTTAATTCTTCATTAGTTTTGCATCCATATACAACAGCATAATTTGTATAATCTGTTGTTATTATAGATAACGGGATACCAATGGGATCTAGAAAATTTAATGGAATAGGTTAGGACAGAATAATATTTTTAGCGTTTTAAGCGTTTATGGTAGAGGAATTCAACGTTAAAGGGAGAGATCAGTCCCCCGAGTGGAGATTGCAACCCCTGACATAAATTTATTGCTTTTATTGTAATTGGTTTTCCATTTTGTGGAGATCATGTGAAGAGTTCTCTCTTCATTTCTGCAAAAGAGTAATTATGGGCAAAAACTCTTTATCTTGGTATATTGTCATAAGATTACGATATTATAGAGTTTCACCAATTTATGTAAGTTTTGAGATTGTTGAATCGAAGGATCAAAAATATCACGCTAGAAATATTTATCAATACGTTTATACCAGAAAATAGATAGTTTAGTCATTGACTTATTTCTCTCTCCATCCCATAAAGTTTTAAAATAAATAAATCAGGTTCACGCTGTATTCCGCACACAGCAGGGTAGGCAGAGGGTTAGGACACTCCGTTCGCTACTTTCTGCGGAATTCTGGAGGCATTGCGTGTTAAGTGGCAAAATTCAACGCCATAGGTTTCAATATATTAAATATATAGTGAAAAAAAAAACAAACCAATATTATTCGCCCGTATATTAAAAACGGCTTCATCCCCAGGCGTGTACGAGCTGTTCACGTGTAGTACATATCGTATCCCGCTTTTCACGTAAATATGTTGGAATTGTATGGTTCTGCCGCATCGCTGGATGAGTTTGTATGAGCAGTCACCGTCGTCTTCATACCATGATGGAAATCTGGCTATTTGGTACCACCTTCCTAGAAACTAATATAAAATATATAAGGATAAGAACGTATAACTTACTTACTTATAGTGGTTAGATCCCTAGGGGCGCAGGTTCGGATCCTGGTAATAATAAAATATTTAACTTACATAAATTATAGATTTATATGTCTTTAAATTACAACATAGAGTAACATATTTAAATTATATATGGAAGGAAGTGATAGGTGCAAATATATTTTACATAGCTGTATCCCGCTGTACCCGCTGTATCCCGCATTTATTAGACAGATGTCATTTAGTATTAAGACACTCCGTTCTTCACTTTCTGTTCAATTTTCGAAATATTTGTATCTATTTCCCCTTAAATTCTACTTGTAATTTAAGTGTGTAAATACTATGACTTTAGTATCACACAGAATAATGCGCAGAGAGAATAGATAAAGAACAAGAAAAAAAAAGAAACCAAAACATATTTCAAGAATACAGTCATATATTTACGTAAATAAATATAATGTACAAAGAAATTTATTACATATATAAATAGAAATCATCTATTTAATAGATAAAAACTTGGCTCTACCTTTTCCAATTCAAAATATCTCATAGTTTCCACTTGTTTACAATCACCAAACAACAAAACCTGTCCTTCACTAACACTTTGTAGGCCTAAAATAAAAATTATTAATAGAAATTGATACATTCTTACTAAGAGCTAAAAAACTATTGACAGTATGAAAAATTGTTTCTTTCTTATATCACTTATCTTATCTTTATCTTTTGGAGATTCTAAAGATGCATAGTTATCTCTAAAAATTTTTTCGTAATCCAATATATTGAACTGTAGTTGAGACCACAGTGGTACAGCGTTTGACAGTACACATGACTGTAGTGGGTTCGATTTCCACTCGACTTCCTTTTACACATATATAGGAGGAGAAAGGAAGCAGAAGCGAGAAAGAGAGAAGACGATGAGGGAGGAGAAGGAGATTAGGAACATAGTGTTCATAATTAATACACTTCGTTCCCTAGTGCTGAGGCACTCCGGTCTCTATTAAAAGATTTTCGTCTACCATTTTCCGCCAAACTTTTGAGGCATTGAGTGTTACGTCGCGAAACTCAACGCCGCGCTTTGCTTCGTAACCCGACTGAAGAAAATAAAATATGAAAAATATTATTTAACTGAAACCCATAACGTATCAATTTTATTACGAAAAATAATATGGATCCAAATTTAACTTAGGCTTACAAAAATCACATATAAAATTTCTTAACCTTTATTCCTTAAAATATTAAAAATATTAAATAAAAAAATATTTTCAAACTTTAACAGAGTCTTTCTTTCATTAAATTCAATTAACTATCAACCGGAAATTGAAAACTTAATCAACAAAAGGAAATACTTTAAATGCACTCAGGCAGAAGATCTAATTATTTTTTTTAACTTAAAAAAAACGATAAATACCGTCAAATTACTCAAAGTAAATACGGAAGCTTTATTGATTTCCGGAAAAATCTTATAAAAGTGTTTCCTTTTTATACTTTGCTTTAGTAGTTTCCTTTCAAGAAATGTGTAGAGTTCTAAGATTTAGTCAAATGTTTGGTTCTTTATGACATTAACTTACATACAAAATATATGAATATAATTTTATCATATACGTAAATATATTATTTCTAAAGTATACATATATAATAATCTAAAATGTTATTTTATATTGTTTTAGTTTTATTTGTTTACAAAGTTAATTCTCAGAGTACAAGTTGTACGAATGTGAACTCTACCATTTTGGATTTGCCGAAGGTAAGCACTTCCCAGGATGGATATTACTTTTAATAACCATTAAGCCTACATATGATATTTACTTAGTTATTTTGGCTGATAAAAGCGTAACTTAACGCCGCATATTCTCTTCAGCTCGACGGCAGATGGTATTTTGCGGCGGTGGCCACCAACTTCAACGAGCAAGTTGACTGTGCTATGGTTGATTTTAACCATAAAACGAATAACACGACCGACATATCAGTAACTTGGGTTGTTAATAACACAGCTAGTTTCAATAATGGTTCTGTGTTTCTAAGGGATGAAGTTAACGGCGGTGATTTGCTTATAGTGAAATATAAAGGTATTTTTTTATTTTTGTGTATTTTTGGGGGTATTCAGAGAGAATCTAGTAGTAAATCGCTGTGTCTTTTTCGTTAACATTTCTCTCTTTAATTCTTTATTTTTTTTTATTTCAGATAATCGTACCTTAAAATATTCAGTGTTGGGAGTAGACTACGAGCATTACATTACTTTGTATGCGTGTGCTGACAATGTAGATGGAAGTATAACATGTAAGTGTTAGTGTAGGCTAAAGGAACCTAATGGGAAGTGGGAATTTAGTGTTAAGACACTCCGCTTCCAATTAGGACACTTCCGATGCCAACTTTCCTCCGGATTGAGGCATTTCCTACTGAATGGTGGAACTCAGCACCGTGGTTTGCCTCGACACCAGAGCAAAGAAATGGAAATATATGTAAATTCCAATAAATATTGTCTTTCCTCATTCAAACTCTACTGTATAAAATAAAGTGGCTTTCCGCCACTTAACACATGGTGTGGCCTCTAGAAGTGTTTAAATCAGAACGGAGTGTCTTAACACTAGGTTCCCAAATTGTACCTATCCTGCTATGTGTGAAAAGAAGTATATGCTATATTCTTTGCTAAATTACAGATGAACTATGGAAATTGACGCGTTCTCT
Organism: Heliconius numata; assembly: GCA_016802625.1. Taxonomy (NCBI): domain Eukaryota; kingdom Metazoa; phylum Arthropoda; class Insecta; order Lepidoptera; family Nymphalidae; genus Heliconius; species Heliconius numata. The sequence goes on from JAEBDU010013188.1 coordinate 1,005,057, forward strand.
TCACCTGAAGGCAACTGATGCTTCGAAACTAGACCAGACCGTACGGAAATACGATTTGGAGAACTCGACGTTTGTTTTCTTCAAAAATTCAGAGGATTCATGTAAAATTAACGCCGCGAACCATTTGAACCCGGCTACCTTGATTATGACATCGGCTGTCACCATTGCTATGCTTCGACGGTTATATTAGAAAAAAATGTTGCTATATAATTTTTGTGTGTATAAAAATGTTTAATAATTTAAGATTAGTTTTTTTAAAAAATCAATTCAGCTTCACGCTGTATCCCGCATACAGCAGGGTACGCAGAGGGAACCTAGTGTTAAGACACTCTGTTCTCCACTTTCTGCCGAATTGTGGAGGCAAATTTAAAAAATGTTATATTGCCTACGAGTATATTTGCTGTTTATAACTACAGCTTAACTGATCCATTTTCACTTTTTGTGTTTGAAAAATTAAATAATAGTACCTATAATATTAGTTAAATTATTAAGTTAATTTTAAAAGAAAAATAATAAAAAATTAAAGAAAATGGTATTTTTTTAGTGCTTTTAATTATTAATTACTTGGAGGTTTGGATTTGTTGGTAATAATATTATGATTAATAAATTTGGTAACAAAAAAAAATACTCAAAAATAAATATTTCATTGAAATATTCGTGTGAAAGTAATTCATTTAGAAGTGACCTCTTGCGTTTGGGAGAGAAACCTATAAACACTATCGCGCTGGAATTCCCCTTTTAATAAACCCTGAAGCAAGTTCCTTGCATATTCTATAGATGGTGTTGTAAATAAACATAAAATAAGAAGTCAATTACGAGTTGAATTCGCACATAGAGGGTTCCGTGCCAATGCCATGATTGTAAGTCAATGGGAAGTAAAAGTTTTGAAAGTTGATGAACTTAAATTTACATTTGTATCTAATAGTTTTTTTTTTGTGATATTCTTCTTTTACTTAACTTCAAACAAAAAAATAAAAATCAACTTCACGCTGTATCCCGCACACAGCAGGATAGGTACATCTATCTATCCTGCACTATCATATTCCATCGAACACAGTGTTAACACACTCCGTTCCCCATTTTCCGCCGAATTTTGAAGGCATTGCGTTAGAGCAAAGAAAATGAAAATTGAAATAAATTCTATCAGAGCGAAAAAATAAAACTAATTAATTTCTAAAAATGATCGAACCCACAACTATCGTAAAGTCAATAGACTACGCCACAACTGTCTCAATTTTAATGCAAATATTTCAATTTACCCTGAAAATGACTATCAATCTAAAGAAATTTCTATACAATCGAGGAATACCGTTACTTATTATGATTACGGCAAGTGTTTACAACTTTCAGAGTTGGATCCTTGACTTTTACGGCAGTTTTTACACCCACGAACGGCGAGTTCAGTACCGCTGGTACAAACCGACAAAATTATTCTTGAACTCTGGAAAACAAGCGAAAAATATATTCAGAACCTTATGTATATAGATATAAAATATATATTATTAAAACACATGGTTTCTTAATAGTAAAAGTATTGTTTTAGTATACGAGTTGATTACAGTAATGCCCGAAGGTGAAATAGTGGGAAGGAGTTTTCTTTGGCGGTTTTCAAGAGGGTAGACGATATGTGAAGTAGGTAAATGTTCTAACAAATTAGATATAGTTTAGGTTTAGATAGCTAGTTGTGTGTTTTTTGTTTTCTTTTTTGCTTAAAAGGTAAGGTTTTGTTTTAGAAAGTTTCACAAAGTATACCGGTAGGCATACATAGCATGGTAGGCAGATGGAACTTAGTGTTAAGGCACTTCGTTCCCTATTTTCCACCGACGAGTAGCGGAAATATGAAAATATTAAATTTAATTTCATTTCCTCGAGTAGGGATTGAACCCATAACCAGTCACGTTTACAGACACACACTTGTGGGTCTCCATAACTGGCTTTAAATAGCGACTGGTATTGAACTGCTTTTTTTTTAAATCTCCAATATTATAAGAATGTTTTTTCGTATAAAAACTTAAGATAGATAAAAAAAATCCAATGGAATATAATAAAAGGATTAGTAAAAACAGTTTTAGGTTATCGTCGTTTTACGATATTGAAATTATTATGCAAGCTCACACTATTGGATAAAATTATTGAAATTAATTTGTGCTAAAAGCTTTTAAAGTACTATATAATTATTATAAATGGGAATATTTTATTCGATAGACATTTAAAAAATCGATTTTAATTGTATGAGATGTCTCCGTACGTAATAAGTATTAATTTTTCTAAAAAAAAACAGATAATTACGTTAATTATTTGAGGCGTGGCGCAGAGTTGGGCGTGCGACTACGGGCACAATGGGTTATGGGTTCCATTCCCACTCGGAGCAATGAAATGTTTAATATTTTCATTCTCTTGCTTTTGTAACGAGACAATTCAGTTCATTCAGTTCAGTCATGCTAATACTATAAAGCCAAAGAGTGTGGTACACTTAGATTTATTTTTATTTGCGGTATTGAGTTCCGGTACTCAACATTGTGAATCGGCTGAAAATGGGGCTAAATAAATATATTTTTTTAGCTAATGTAATAGTAAAATATACCTTTGACTTTGAAAAGAGCAACTGTTGAGTTTCTTGCCGGTTCTTCTCAGCAGAACTGCCTTCCGAACCGGTGGTAGCTTTTTGTTGACATGTACATTCGACGATTCAAAAGTGCTTTTATAGTTTATTTGAATAAAGAATATTTTGAATTTGAATATATTATGAACTCGCCTACTAATAGTATCATGTATAAAAACGATCTTAACGTATACCTGAAAAGCGAATTTATTTATCACAAGCTAAAATAGTTTTTGTATCCAAACAAAAACTAAGGCGCGACCGCGACGTAATGGAGCAAATGAACCGAGAAACATTGCGGTCAGTTGTTTAGAGGACAAAGGTATAAATTATTTGTACACTTATTTCACACTATTGAGGCAAAGTAAGCACTTCCTCGGTTAGGTACCTAAAGTAGGTTCCCTTCCCAATCTGATAACAATATAAAGTATTTAGCGTTCAGTTCTCTAAGTTTTGTTGGTTCTCAGAAAGGAAGAAAATTGGAAATCGGAGTTTATTAAAATAATATGACAATAAAAACAAATAAATATAAGTATGTATTTCTATTTTCTTTAATGTAAGTACATACAGAAATATCCTTTAATTTTTTTAGCTTCTCGGTGTATCCCGAGCATGGTAAGCAAAGGGAACCTGGGAACCTAGTGTAGAGAAAATTCGTTCTAATTAAGACACTTCCGCCTTTTTCCGCCTGGTTCTGGAGGCATTGCGTGTAATGTGGCGAAACTCAACGCCGCGCTTTGCCTCATTACCAGAGCAAGAAAATGCAAATATTAAATACCTCATTTTTTCAAATGGGAATTGAATCCACAACCCGTCACGCTTACAGTCGCAGTACCCTGCGCCACGACTGGCCCCCTTTAGTTTCTAAGATAATATAGCGTAGAAAGCTTGCTAAGCTTGCTAAGCTACCAGTCGGTCTTCATTAAGATTTGGAATACCTAACCCCACCACTGTATGGTTAGGTTTACAAGATGTAGACACGTTACCTATAATTAAGCTTACGGAAATTGGTTTTGGGGTTAAAGTAAGTTTACTATTTGTTGAGATAAATGCATTTGTGATATTAATTGGATTTCTATTTTTTGCTAAGTTCCACCTCTCACATGTAATGCTTCCAGAATTGGGCCGAATTTGGGTTAGTGTCTGAACACCAAGTTCTTCTGTCTACCTACTATTTATATGGGATATAGCGTCAAGTTTAAAAACTCTAGTCAATTTTTTAAAATTTGGAAATGCAAAGAAACATTTTTGATCTTTCCTACGAATATGTTTTTAAATATGTCAATTTTTGCATACGGCACAAACAGCCAATGATAATTTATTTTTAAAACATTTTAGTTTTGACTGTCCAAATCCGAATGGATTAACGGAACTTAACGCTGTATTATCTTAACCGTCCATTTTTTGATACTTTGTCTTTTTATCTGAGCGAGAGAACGAATTTTCTCTTTTTTCATTAGAAAACGAACCCACAGCCGTTGCGCTACACTCAAACGATATACCACTGCGCCACCACGGCCTTAGAAGCTATTTTTAATGAAGTATTCACCCAAAGTAATATAGGAAATGAAAATATTATTAGATACGTATTTAATTTCAAACTCATACTCGCGCGTACCACAGTCGCACCTTTACTAAAGCTAACATAGTCCAATAAGAGATTTTCATTAGAAGATGCATTTCTAGCTTCGTTCATGTTGCCCTTACTAGGTATTTATTACTCGATGCCATATATAAGCTATATAAATTAAATAAAAAAATCAGCTTCAGAAGGGTAGGCAGAAAGAACATAGTGTTAAGACACTCTGTTCAGCTTTTCCGCCGAATTTTTCGAGGCAATGAGTGTTGATTAGTGGAACTCAACGCTAGGCTTTTCTCTTGATGCCAGAACGAATAAAATAAATTATTAGTAAGAAAATGTTAATTCATTCTCCGATCGAACCCACTAGCTTGCGTTACAGTCACACCCTTGATTCTGAGTCGAGTGAATGGAATATGAAATATGTTCTGAGCAGCTCTGGTGACGAGGCAAGGCGTGGAGTTAAGTTCCGCCAGTTAAGACACATGCCTCCAGAATCTGGCATAAACTGAGGAACGGAAGTGTATTAATGGGAATGGAATGCATTAATACTAAGTTTCCACATTCCCTCTGCCTACTCTGCTTAGTGCGGGATACAGCGTGAAACTAATATCAAATGCCAACAAATAGTAAGGGTTTACAAGCAAAAATGTTTTGTAAATTCTTTTTCAAGCCACTGTTCACATTCGCTTACTAACACGTGGACTAGGAAAAAGGATTAAATCGATCCAATTTTGCCTGATACTGCCGTTTCTGCATTTGCTCGAACATTTTCGATGGTGTTTCATGCACGGCTAATGTCATCTGGAGTCTGTACTATGAGTTTCTATGATTGGTCAAATATTTTTTTTGTGCTCTTTTCATGGAAAAATATTATATAGATATTATGTTAATTTCTTCGCTCTGGCACCAAAACAAAAAGCCCGGCGTTGAGTTCCGCCACTCAACACGCAATGCCTCGAAAATCTGTGGAAAGTGAAGGACGGAGTCTCTTAACACTAGGTTCCCTCTGCCTAACCTTATACGTGCGGGATACAGCGTGAAAATAAAAAAAAACAAATTTTGATCTTTCTCTGTCTGGTACTACATCTAAATATTTATTTTGACACATATTGTTTCGAATTCAGGCGGAAATTTGATAACATGTTCTCAGGATACTAGGTTCCCTTTGTCTACCCTGCCAATCCTATATCTTATAAAACAAAGTCGCTTTTCGTGTCTGTCTGAACTTTCTAACTCTTCTTCTTCTAAACCACCCAACGGATTTTTATGCGGCTTTTACCATTACGTCGAGTATTTCTCAGGGAAGGTTTATATATAGTTTATTATTTGTACATTCTTATGTAAATTAACATAAATACGATAAATGTGTCTAAAGTCCTACCCGTTGAGACACTTTCGCGCATGCGCTGCTTTAATGGTAAGTACTATATGAAAAAAATGTACTGGAGTATTGTTCCTCTTAATAAGATCTACAAAAAAGTCCGCGAGAGCATATTTTTATCTTTTAAGGATAACGTGTACTGATCATATTTCTGTCTAAAAATAGTAATTTCAATATATTTTTTATTGTGAGGGATATTTTTCCATAATGGTATTAATCCTTATCCTTTAAAATACTTTATTAATTTTCTACGTTAAACGAAGATAAAATTTGTTTTTACACTATTTCGAAATTGCGAATAGTTTTAGAGAAAAAGGCATTTAATTGTTGACACATCATGCCGTTGACTCATCAGCTGTGCCGACTCAAGTTTTACTTATCCCTTACTCTCAGCATATAAATAAGTATATACTTAGTTACGTTGGCCATTTAATGTAGATCAAAACTGTCTTTTACTGTTTCTCATTTTAATAAGTACTTTAGAAGTTGTTACAATATCAAAACAACCTTGCTGCGAAATGCGCCCCGCGACGTTTTGCTTATACAAGCGCGTTATGAGCAGTCATCGGTGGTTCAGTGGTAGAACGCTCGCCTGCCACGCGGGCGGCCCGGGTTCGATTCCCGGCCAATGCATTCTCTTTAATTTTCCTCACAGGCAGCCACGTAGTGCTTGCTTTTCATCAGGGACAGAATACCCTCTTCAGCATTAACCACAAGCTCGAAAAAAAAACTCGCCCGCTATAGAGGCATAGCAACGAAGATTTAGATGCGTTTGCACGTATTGGATAATTGGAATTGAATGTATTATTTCAGCGCGATATATTTGGTTTCATATTTTTTGTAGTAGTTATTAGTAGGTAGGCTTTTGTTTATAATTTCTTCCGTTTAAAAATAGTCATTTAACTATCTAAAAATAGTCATTTAAATATATTTTAATAAGTACTTGAAAAGATTAGTAGCACAAATTTAAAATTACGGTACCTACTAAAAAATCCTTGCCGAGTAAAACAATTGGAAAATCCTTTATTGAAACTACGAAAATGCGGGTTGCATTAGAGTTTAATTAATTTTCACATTATCTTAAGTGCTTTGCAAACATACATTAAATGAATAATCCAGTAATAAAAGCGGGCGAAGCCGCAAGGGGGTCGCTAGTTGAAAATAAAAAAAGCTTTGTTTTTAGTTTATAATATTCACATAGTGCGTTTACTAGCTAGAGGCGAAACGAGAGTCCAATACTTGTTTTATTTCCAATATTTGTATAAAAAATACAGCATTGGTTATTCAAAGGGTTATCAATACAGCACGTTTGGATTTTGTTCTTTTTTTCGACGCGCTTGAACTGAGCAGCTATGAAAGTAGTGTTAGGAATGTACAGACAGGCAAATTCATTTATTTATTATTGAATTAGTGTCGTTTTTATAATTTTAAATAATAAATATAATATATTTTACACATAAAACTTTAAATACAAAATTTGGTTAAATATTTATATATTGGATGGATACGTGGTCCGTACTTTTTTTTAACTTTTTCATAATGATCAGCTTTACTTTTATATTTATCTATTACTTAGATATGCTTATAACTAGAGATACTTATATAAATATTAAATTCCAGAGAAAGTCCAGGTATTTTTAGACGTTAAATATTTATTTTCTACCCTTAAAAAAAGTATTTAATTCTGCTTTTTAGCATTCGTTGTTAAAGCGACTACAGAAATACATCATCTGTGAAAATTTCAAGTATCTTATTATAACGATTAAACTTAACTGGGACAAAATAGGTCTTAACATAAACGGCAAATACTTAAGTCATCTGCGCTTTGCAGACGACATAGTACTACTTTCAGAATCACACGTACAATTACAAACCATGCTTGATTCATTAAACGCAGCCAGCAAAGAGGTAGGACTAGAGATGAACCTCTCAAAAACAATGGTCATGACAAACAGCACAAATATAAAAATATCAATAGACAATGAAATTCTGAAATACACAAATAAATACATCTACCTTGGGAAACAAATCGGATTCGATAATAAACAAAATGAACAAGAGGTTGAACGAAGAGTGCAAAATACCTGGAATAAGTACTGGTCCTTAAGAGAAATATTTAAAAGTAACATGCCAATAAGTATCAAAACAAAAGTATGGACTTCATGCCTCCTACCGAGCCTTACCTACGCGTGTCAAACTTGGAAATATACTACGAAAGTAAAAAACAAAATAACCAGTTGCCAACGCGGAATAGAACGAAGCATGCTAAAAATCAAAAAGCTCCAAAAAATTCGCCACACTAAAATTAGAAAAATCACCAAAGCTAAAGATGCTTTAAGCTTTGCGAAAAAACTAAAGTGGAAGTGGGCAGGGCACGTAGCGAGGCAAATGGACGAGAGGTGGACCGGCAGGGTAACCGAATGGAAGGGCCCACAGGGCAGGCGCCTCAGAGGCAGACCTTATACGAGATGGGAAGACGAAGTAATCAAAATCGCTGGCCCCTGCTGGCCGGAAATAGCTCAAGACAGAGAGAAATGGACTTCTTTAGAGGAGGCCTTCACCTTCATCTGAGGAGGGGTTCTTGCATTTAGCATATGTATTTTCTTAATATTAATCTTAATCAAACTGTAATAATATGCAAGAAATAAAAGGCTTTTTATTTTATTTTTATTTTTTATTTTATTTATTTATTATAACGATTCATGAGATACAGCCTGATGACAGACGTACAAACAGACAGACAACGAAATCTTAGTAATAGGATTACGTTTTATTTTTTATTTACGGAACCCTAAAAAGAATACAATTTTTTTTTAAATATTACAAAATCGTAATAAGTGATTTTTAGGTTCCCTGAGGTTCCAACAAAGAGATTGTAAAACACAATATACGGATGCATCGAGACGAAACATGAAATTTTGATCAGTTTACGCTTTCATTTCAACGTAACCTCTGTTGACATGTTCGAATAAATATAATAAATATGATTTATTAAAAGCACGTTTTCATGTATCTTATATGTATTTTTCATTTTCACGCGTTATCCCGTGCAATTAGGGCAAGTCAAATTTGTGATTGAATTCGAGGTATTCGTAGTTGAGTGGTGGAACTTAACGTCGCGCGTTACAATATGTTGTTAAACAAGAGCAAAGAAATGAAAATATTAAATATTCCTCAAGTAGGAATAGAACCCACAAGCTATCGAGATTACAGTAACATTTTTGTACCCGTGTGCCTCGAATGGCCTGGCTTCTAAGGTTTAATTTAGATTTAGTAATATATTTTTTATTTTTTTCCCAGAATTACTTAAAAATATTAATAACAACACTAAGCGTATATAAACCTATAAGATATTTTGGCATCTATATTGTTCACAAATCTTAATATTAATACATATTTATATAGTTTATGATTTAAAACAATGTTATTAATAAATTTCTAGAGTCTATACCTTATATCAAACCTACGATGTTTATAGTTATCATTTAAAACGAAGATCACGACCACTCAAGAACGAAGCGAGGAAGAAGAAGAAGAACAAAAAATATTATTTCGATTCGAATAAGTACTTCCTGAGATTATTTTTACTTTCATTATTTTATCAGAATTGAGTAAGAATACAGACACTATAGCTAAGTTTTAAATCTTAAAAAATAAAATCGAATTGATAACCTCCTTTTACAGAAGTCGGTTATACAGAAAGAAAAAGTCATTATACGTTTCTTATATTTCTTTCATCTCAATGTTTATTGGAATAATTTTATTTATGTTACTTTAAAAACTTTACATTATAAAAACTTAGGTGAAGTAGGCAATCAAAAGTTCTCCCGCGACTTAAGTTTGCTAAGTTAGTCTTTTATGAACAGAAGCTTATATATATAGCTTTATTAAGTCTGTTTGTCCTACATTTATTTTTCACTTTTTTGCGTGAAAATATTTGGGAAAATTAAAATAATTAGACATATTATTAAATTTAAACCTTTCTTCCCCTAACTAGTAGAAATAGGAATTATTTAATCAATATGGAGAACAGAGTGTCTTGACATTAGGTTTTCACCTTTCCTGCTATGAGGTAAAATTTGAATCTAAAAAAATACTATTTTATTATATAGATAGAGTAAACTAATTGAGTTTAAATGTTCACGAAGTAGTGTTCCGCAGTTAATACAAGGCAATTTCCGCTTCGGTAGAAACAATTAAAGTATCAGACGTGGTTAGCTGTGGCCGACACTTTAACTACGTTTGTAGTACATTGGTTGTTATATTCTTTATTATTTGTTTATTTAAAAGTGGAACGTATATACTCTTTCCGGATTATTATTACAGAGAGTCTTGACACTGAGTTTCCTTCCGGATGTCTACTGGCTACTTTTGAATCATTGCGTATTTGGACATTTTATACTACAAAGTTTTACTTTTATTCTTCTTCTTATTTTTTGCTTAGACCGAAAGGACTAGGTAGCGCTAAGACACTCCCCGTTCTCCACTTTCTGCCGAATTCTGGAGATATTGTGTATTGAGTGGCGCTTAGCCTCTATACCAGAGTAAAGAAATGGAAATATAAATTTAAAATGAACTTCAAACCAGTCGTGTTTACAGTCACATTTTGTGCCGTTGTAAATTTTTAGGAATTATAAATTTGGCGGCGTTGAGTTCCGCAACTAATCACGCAATGCTTCCAGAATTCGGCAGAAAGTGGGGAACGGAGTGTCTTAAGTTCTTAATACAAGGTCCCCTCTGCTTACCATGCTGTGTGCGGGATACAGCGTGAAGCTAGCTAGTAAATAAAAAAGAAAAATTAAGAAAATTACTCTTTTTAACTTGTTTCAAGCAAGATGTTACCGAATTCCAATTTTCAGTATATATAAATATTGCAAAAGCGCGATAGTGTGAATTTACGACTCTCGACCGTGCACGTACAAGATAGCCCCTGTATTGGGTCCCTGGGGCACGTGACGCTATGGGGTCGAAAGTGGGTACGATTTATTTTATATTATACTAGCGGACGCGCGCAGCTTCGCTAGCTTATTTAGGGGTGAATTCTAATAAACCATGAAACATGTGTTCAATTAAATATTTTTAAGAGTCTAAGTTTCAAATTTTATAAAAATCGGTGGCGATTTAAAGATTTTTCCATACAAACTTTCAACCCCTAATTTGCACCCTTAGGGGGATAATTCTAGAAAACCATGAAACATGTGTTCAATTAAATACTTTTAAAAGTCTAAGTTTCAAATTTTATAAAAATCGGTGGGCATTTAAAAATTTTTCCATACAAACTTTCAACCCCTTATTTGCACCCTTAGAGGGAGAATTCTAGAAAACGATGAAACACGTGTTCAATTAAATACTTTTAAAAATCTAAATTTCAAATTTTATAAAAATCGGTGCCGATTTAAATTTTTTTCCATACAAACTTTCAACCCTTATTTCACCCCTTTAGAGTTAAACATTTTCAAAATCCCTTCTTAGTGGATGTCCAGAATACGAAAGTAAACGTCTGTCCAAATTTCACGTTTCTACGCACTGCGGTTACGGCTGTGCGTGCGTCTTACCTCAGTCAGTGAGGACAAGTCCTTTTATATATATAGATTATAGTATACTAGTTATGGGCTCTGACATCGCTTTGGTATGGGTGTGGGTAGGTAGGTAAGTAGGTCCTAAGTGGAAATTATGAAATTTGGCCATAGTTTTGTGTAAATGTTATTTTTTTTTATATTAGGAACCCTTTTAAAATGATAGATATTGAAAATAAAAATAAATAAAATAAAAATACTTTATTTGTTCAACAGATTTTACACAAAAATAATTGTTACAGAGAACCCCTTTTGCAAGCAATGCCTGTACTAGGGGACCCCGCTCTTCCAATACAATATCTAAGATATCTGCTATTAATATCTGCTTTAACATTAAACTCAAAAAAAGAAAAAGAAACATATTATAAAGATATTATTTTTTTATCAGATATTTAATTTTAATTAGAGAATAATGTTATAAAAGAGACAGCTATTCCACACCGTAGCCAAAGATAACCTAGTGTCAAGATCTCCTCTTTCCGTCCGAATTACTTCACTCAAAATTGTTAAAATAAGGAAATGAAAATATTTAATTTCCTCGAGTTGGGAAAACTGCACAAACGTCTCGCTTACAATTAAATGCTATTTAAATGCGATACTACGACCTCTAATCTTCTTTCAGAGGCTTCAGGCTATATCATAAACATAGCAGGATATGCAGAGGGAACATGGGAAGGTTCCCATTTCCCACCAGTTCCCAGTACCCACTTTTCGCAAACCTAGATTTTATTTTTTAGATTTTAGTATATATTAAAATCAAAAAATATGAATTCTCCAATATGTTGAAACGAATGTTCTCCATAAGTTAGTTACTTCCTATCGTTATAATCCCAAGCGAGTCCAATATTCTTTGTACTTTAATATTGAAGAACGGTACGGTCGACAATTTAGGATCCACCCGGGTACGAGGATTGTTGACTTGTAAATAAAATATCATATGTAGCTTTTATTTATTTATTTATGTATGTATGTATTTTTCGTATATTTTTCCAATCTGGTAGTTAAAATTAAAAAAAACTGGTGAATAAAATGACGCCAGTCGTGGTGTTGGGGTTGAAATACGACTGGTTGTGGGTTCGTAACCCACTCGAGAAATATTTATTTATATATTTCGAGGTAAAGCGCGGCGTTGAGTTCCACCACGCAAAGCCGCCGGTAGCGGAAAGTAAGCAACGGAGCGTCTTATTATGAGGTTCCTTCTGCCTACACTGTTGTGTGCGGGATACAACGTGAAGCTAATTGATTGATATTTATGGCTAACTTATACATAATTGCATACTTTTTGTAACATAATCAATTCATAATGTTCAAAAAATTAATATGATTTTTAACTTTGCTGCGAATCCCGCGTAAAACATCCAGGCCCAAGTAGGCAGAAGAACCCAAACATTAAAATACTCCATTCATAACGTGAAATACCTATAAATTATCAATTTTCCTTTTTTTAAAATTTGTATTGTAAGTTCTCACTTCGTGTCATTTTTTACAGTTCTAGGTCCACGAAAAGTACTCTGTAGGTGTTGGTTATTGGTATTTTAATACAAAACGCAGAAATCAGTGCATAAATGCTCCATTCTTTTGATAGCGTTAACTTAGAACCTATAAGCTTAATTTTTCCTCCTAGTGAACTTATGGAACATTAAAAACATGCGTAAATGAAAATTACAAAACTAATTTAATTCTTTTACCTTAAAATATAATATCGCTTTAGTTACTTAGTGTTTCAGAGAATTAAAAACATAAATCAAACAATTAGGTAACAAAGTGCAGAGTGCAAACGTCCGTTTTCCTTAACGGCACCCCTTGACACCTGTTAAAAGTTTTCCATTTATACTTAAATTTATATTTTGAACCTTATTTTTAATGGTATAAAGGTCATAAACATGGAAACTAACCAATCTTAATTTCTATAGTGTAAATGAATGCTTTCAGTAAATAACAATATGAGTTAAAGTTCTTAAGAAATTGTACAAAAGGTGTCATAATAAAATGTAGATTTTTTTTGTTTCAGGTAAGTAAAATACTTTCTTACAAAATCATCTGTAAGTATTTATATACCTCTAGGTATACAAAATGTGTGAGGCCCGTCGTAGTGCAGGGCATAAGCGTGCTACTCTAAACGCCATAGGTTGTGAGTTCGATTTCCACTCTAGGAAATGAAATATTTAATATTTTTATTTTCCTCGTTTCGGAAACGAGGCAAAGCGCGGCGCTGAGTACCGCTACTCAATATGCCAGTCGCATGTATGCTTGATGTTTGATGCAAAATACAGTAAATAAGCATATTGTAAAATGTAAATGAAACGATTCTCTCTCGGGGAATTTTTTTTTTTATTTCTTCGCTGCTTTATTAAGAAGACAAAACGCCACGCTGAGTTCCACCATATCTTGTCTCAAAATTGAACGGAAAATGGGGAACGAGTGCCATAACACTTAAATGCGGGAAAAAGCGTGAAGCTACCATGTGAAAGGAAAAAAAATAATGTATAGAATCGATGTTTATATTAAAAAAAAATGACGACTATTGAAAAAAAAAAAAATTCATATATTTCACCATACTAGTTGTAGTACAAAACTCTATATTCTGCATCGCTAGGTTTCACGGGAAAATCTCTATAAAAATCCCATACTGAGATTTCATAAATAAATTCAACCTTTAGTCGTTTCTAAAAACAAAACCCTAAAAATGCATTTTAAAAAGGTTTTTTTTCCCCAAAAAAAGGGTAACTCTGCGCCAAAGGGCATACTTATATCCAAAAATTGACTGCTCCATTCCGGTCCGGTTCCCCCTTTGTATTAAAAGCACACTCTCAACGAAAAGCATTTCGTTTTGCCCCCTCGGACATCCCTTCTCAAATATTTTTTTATTATCGAATTATTTAATGTCATGGAAAATTATTATATTTTCACATCGATTTTCAAAAGAAATTGTCATCGTATATTATTGGTATTGTAACGTATAATTTTTTATTGGTTTGTATAGAAGGTTCTTTATAGAATTTTTGAAGTGAATTTTAGTTCATAGTTAATTCTGGAGTTAATATTCTTTGTTTTATAATTTGTAATAATTAAGGAGAAGATTGTATGTCCATCGATTTCTTGGCCATTTTTTAAAAATATATATAATTTTTAAATTAGAATATGAAGGTGGAATTCCAGAAAAATCGATGGAAATCTTCAAATTTTACAATTAAAAAGGTAAATTCGTTCGATAGAAAAACTCTAAAAGTAAAGTTGTAGGTAAAGCTTAGTCTTGATACAAGAAGATTGAGAACCGTTGATAAGGGAGTTGACAAGCAAGCCAATAAGGCACTATGAGGTACTCGAGTGAGGTGTCGCGAGAGGGACGTGAACTGAATACCGACGACCCGATTTATTTTTTATTGGTTCAAAATAATTAGGGGGATTTAGCTGACGTGGCCGATGTGTTACGTGTAGGTTTGGGATGATTATGTTTTCTTTTATTTTGGCAAATATATTTCCATTTTTTTTTATTTGAAATGTTTAGGATTTGTTTCTCTATGGCTATAACAGAAAAACCTGGTATCCAGACTTCTCTTTTCAAGAGGTCCAACCGACAGTAACCGCGTTTATAACCAGAAGCTGCCTCAGTAAACCATAATGGATAGCTTTTTTTAGTCTTTTTTTAAAGTGACCACAGACTATTGGAAAGGTTGAGTTTCCAAAAAAATATATGAGAAATAAACATACACCTTTAATCCGGTTAAATAGTTTCATTTAAAATAAATTCTCTATTTATCTGTAAACATAAAATATGAATATGTAAATAAATTTTGCAAGAGTTGAAAATAAATGCTCATATAGTATAAACCTAAAAATATTTACCTTTTTCATTTTGTTAATATTATATCCAAATAAAACCCTTGATATCCTAATTTGGAACCAACAAAGCGAAAAAATTTATTGCAGTAGGATTATGAGGGAAATACATCAGCCTTTTTTGTTACATAAATATGGCAACATTGTTATATTATATTTTGTTTAAGTTTGAAATTTCAGTCTGTCGTGGCACAGAGGTACAGTGTTTAACTGTAAACGTGACGGTAATGGTTTCGATTCCCATTTGGAAGAATTAATTATTACATTTACTCCTTCTGGTAACAAGAGTTCACACAATGTTTTAAAAGATTGGCGACAAATAGGGATAGGCAGAGTGAACCTAGAAAACTACTGTAAGGACCCTCAGTTCCTATTAAAACACTTCAATTCCCCACCTTCAAAAACCTCAGGTAGCTAAAAAAACTCCAATATTACAGAAAAAAAATTAAAAGGGACTCCAAGGGACAAATACCTTCCATTATAAGTAAATTAGCAAGGAGCAATTAGTATGGAAAGGAGTACGGAATAATCACATTGAGAAGTAATTAAGTTAATCACCACGGGTGTTGATGATCATTGGTCAATTAAGTTTTAAATTATTACTGTCATTTACATAATTGGGCAATATTGAGATGACTGTGTTGATGAAGCCCACAGACGGGGCGTTTGGTGCTGTTTACTAGAGGTTTATAGGATTTTCTCAATTTTATTGATATTTATAGATTTTATCGCCCATATGCAAATGAAATAAAATATTTTGTGCCAAATTTCACAGTTGTAAATCCATGGAAAGTACATCCGTGTTGACATACAACCTTATTTTTTTTTTACAATTTCATCTCGATACTCTCACGCGATCTCGAGACATGATCTTGACAGCCACGTAAATACATAACAAAACGATGCTATAAGGGTTTCGTTTTCCCCTTATGAGAAATAAAATCATAAATTAAAATTATATATTAAAAAAAAGTGTGCGACAATAAACACGATTATGGCTTCGATTCTCCACCGATAGAATGAATTATTTTTACATTCTTGCTCTTTTACTAAGAACGAAAGTCAAAAAAAGTAGAGCCTTAGCACTAGCTTCCCTCTGCTTACCCAACTATACGAGAGATACGCTCGTGAAGCTATTATTTTTAATAATTATGTAATTTAAAATTAAAATTTGACATTCAGTCCACGAAATGCCACGTTTCAAAACTGCAAGTCTGCAGCCAGCCTTAAATACTCAATCACCCATTTCAAATTTAAATTTTATCTCATTCACAATAAAGTAAAAAATTGCACAAATTTCGAAAAACGCTTTGTCGCCTATTGTTCTCACATAAGAACAATCGTTGGGAGCAAGTTTTCCGTATAATCAGATTAAGGATGAACGGGAGCCGATTTGCATGCGTAATGCTGCTAAGTGCACTTTTAGACTTGTTTTGCTCTGGATTATGACTCTCTCTCTCTCTCTCTCTCTATTTGACATGTAAGTGTCGGTTCTAGTTTTAAGCCAAATGGGTTTTGTGTAAGCTTTATTTGGTTGTGTGTATGTACGTTTTTAACATAATGCTAATCTAATGAATAAATAATTGTATTCATTTGCGAGTATTGTGGATTAGTTGCTTCTTGTGTATGTCGGATTGGTAAAGTAGGTGTGGGTTCTTATTTTATTACAGGTAATACATTTTTTTGGTCTAGATATATAATTATGTCTAGAATGAAACTGATGTAGCGACGTTTAATCCACAAGATGAGGTAGATTATGAGATATACCCATTTTTTCGCTAGGAATTTTCAGTGTGGCTTCCTACTTTAAAAAAATAATGATTTTGTATGAAAATTCTGTTCGTAAGTGAATTTACAGATTATGTCACTTCATTTTCATTTATTTAAAAAAAAGGACCAGAAAATATATATTTTTATTTGGTCATAAATAAAAGGTCACCTTCTACGTGCATTTCAAGATTATTCACATTAGTCATATCTAGTGATTCTTAAATCATTGAATTAAATCACTTCGTCTGTAATAGCCTTAAAACTAAAGTACTTATACACCTATACTGAAACGCAGTGCAGTTTGTTTCTAGTGTTTTTATTTCAGCTCTACGCTTTTCCTATTTGCATTCTCTAAACATTATTTCAGGACACTCGTTTTCGTTCTTTCATTCATTGAGTGTTGGTAGTATAGAGTGGTGGAGCTTAACGTCGCGATGGGTCCTATTTTGCTTTGTTTCATGTTTTACTTGCTAATTGTAGAACTACATAGGTTACTACGCGAAAATTTATTTTTAAAGCGTAGTTTAAAAACAATTTTTTATTCGGAATATAAATATTTTTAACGTGCTATTCATGCGTAGGATTCCGCTGAAAAATCAAATGATTTTTTCTAAAACTAAAAAACTAAATTGAATAAGAACTGTAGAAAAAGAGTTAAGGTTCAACTTTTTAACTTCATAAAGTATTTTTAGCAATACCGTAGAGAAAAACAGTATTGCAGTTAAAAAATCGATTGACAGAAATATTGATTGATTTAGACCGCAGTCTAATAGGTTATTTAAAATTTCACTCTGTTAAATATTTAATTTTATTTTTGTGATACAATAGCAATATTAGGCCGTCATAGCGCAGCAGTAAAAGGTCTGACTGACAACGAGATCTTAACGTTCAATTCCCACTCGGAGAAATACACCTGCTGTGTTGAGTTCATACACGCAGTGATTCGAAACGGTTACATCGGAGAGGGAGTGTTCTAACACTAGACTCCTGCCCACTCTACAATACGCGAAGGCTAAGTCTAAAAAAGCAATATTAGGTTTAGTGGTAAAAATATAGGATTACATTTAAAAGGACGTCACTTAACTGGCTGGTCAAGAACCGGATGCGGAAGACCGGAAGAAGTACTGGTTGAAACGTCGCGTAACTAGTGCTGGTACTCCAACGGATATGTCGGGGTAATTTTTATATTTTCAAAATTTACTAAAAGATATTCTTTAAAAATTATATACAGTGACGTTTAGTTTTTTCTTATTTAGTATCGATAGCGATACTTATTAAGTAATTAACGCTAAATATGGAAAAAATGCTGAAAATAAAATTAAATAAATATTACACATTGTTGAGACCTTCATAGAGGCGATGATGGTAGTTTCGATTTCCACTCGGAATACTATTATATATATATTTTAACATTTAATAAACGAGCCATGACTTTGAGTGCCATTGATCAGCCACAATGTCTCTAAAATTGAGCGGAAGAGAACGGAGTGTTTTAACACTAAGTTCCCTCTGCCTACCTTGCCACTTCTCGTTAATGCATATACTTGCATATACAGGGTGGAATTGAACGCACCACTTTAAATGAAACCACAGTTTTAACTACTCTATAAAAGCCTAATATAATTCAGAAAAAAAATAATTCCCAAAAATGAAGAAGTTATTTTTTCAAACAAAATAAATAATAAAATTATCGTTTTAAAATAAAACGCCATTTGTAAAGTATAACATAGGCACGCACACACTTACCTGTCAAAGCGGCAACGTCGCAAACGCTTCATTCAAGAAATCGAGTCGCAGCAACTAGCGTAGGTATGTAGGCAACGGCGGCGAGCTGATGTTAAATTAACGCAACACTTAGGAATACACTTTACACACACTTTTATTGAATTATTTCTATTAGGTTTTTAATTTTACTTTTGTTGCACTACAAACACGTTTTTTATTTTCCCTTTTTAAACTAACACTCATTTTTAACATGTTTACAAAATTATTACAATAATAGCATTTTTTCTCACTTTTTTTAACAATAAATATTACATTTTCTGTCCACATTGCATTCAGCTCGACAATGAACCATATTATTACACTTGAAACATTTAATATTTCTTTTAATTGTAGCATTTCTTTTTACAATTAATGCAGATGATGATGATGACACAATTTCCCTTCGTAGTAGTATTATGGTTTGAAACTTCCAAGCATTCCAATTTTTTACTCCTTCCAGTTTTATTACTGTGCTGTTTCCCTTACTCGTGATTGTTTTTTTTTTGCTTGTTTTTCTTTTTTATTCCTTCCCGGTAACTTAACCTCCAAATTTCAATACCAACGTCGAAGCGTCGCGTGAAGTAACGCTGTTTTAAACTCGCCAGTATTTCTAATTTTCTACGATTGATGCAATCTTCTTTATTATTGTTACGACGTGGTTTGGGCCCATAACCCATTGTATTTATATGGTTTAGTAAATAGCATTCAGCTATAGTCCGACCCAACTAGTGTTGCCGATCGATAGTCGACTATCGATCGGCTATCGATATTCTATCGATAGTTGTCCGATAGTAGGACTATCGATATTTTAATCGATAGTATCGATATTTTGATAGTGTCGACACTATCGATAGTTCAAAAGAGTACAATACTATCTACCAGTCAGAAAGATATCGATACTATCGATAGTATCGATAGTATTGCACTTCGCCGATAGTATTGTTTTCTTTTAAACTATCGATAGTTTCGATACTATCGAAAATATTGATACTATCGATTGTCCTATCGATCGCATAGCCTTTTTTAGATTAAAACTATCGATTGCGAAACAATCGATAGTTTGGCAACGCTAGACCCAACTACTATTGCGTAGAATGTACGCGCCGAACCGATTCTATGGGAATCCCCGGTAATCGGTGCGGCGTGAGCGGGGTGTCTTTGTGCAGATAACAAAATTAATTTTTAATATTGATTGATTGTTTAATATAACACTATAATTCATAATAAATGTAGATTATACTTTTTACGCATGATTTGATATTAAAATAATTCATAAAATTATCAATACTATTTACAAATAATTACTAAATATTAATTTATGTCGTATTGAGTTTTCGTAGGTTCTCGTGTAACATTATAAAACTCGTTTAATATTTAATTTTTATACGATTTTCTATCAAAATAATTAAACAAATATAAATAATAATGAAAATATTAATAAAAAATTTAAAAGTATGTTCGAGAAGTATTTTAGTTAGTGGCAACTATTACAATGTTTTTAATTATCTGTGTAAGAACAGAACTTAGCCGCGGAATGGCCGCGGAACGGCTAAGTTCTGTTGTATTTACATGATATTGTTTGACTTTACGTCTAAAGTCTTGAATAATTATTAAGTGTTTTAAATTATTTGGATGTTGTTTAATATTAATTTTATCATTAATCGGATTCCTAAAATCGTTATGAATGTTTCGTGATCGTGATGATGTGATTACTGAGTATTTTTCTCAAATGTGAAACTATTGTGTATAGTATTTGAGTGTACTATCAAAACATACATTCTTTTAAGACATTTCAAACAAATGTTGAGTTTTTAATATTACTTATGATGTAAATATTAGTGGTAGTAAAAGGAGAATGCGACAACGACGATGTAAAACTAATGTTAAATGTAAGTACGTATCTATTGTAGTTCAATATCATTTTGTGTGTTAAAACTTTTGAATATAATTTTGTGGGTGGTTCAATAACCATGAGTTATTTCTAAATAATTTCGTAATAAAGCAGATATAATAAATTGCCTTAAAGTAGGATTTTATTAAACAATTTTAATAAGAGCTTTGAACGTTGTTTAGATTTATTATTATAAATAGGTAATTGAGTGAAAAAGAACGCGAGATATCGTTCTTTCTCGTTCGGTTATGTTTTGACGAATGAAAAGTAGAAGTTTGGCAACGCTTAGTAGTATTTTTGTAGTAGTATGTGTATGTGTGCGTGACACGAAATACAGGTATGGAGAAAAATCGTGAAATGAAAAAAAAATCCTACGTCCAAATTGTTGAGGCATCTTGATTAATTTCTTTAGCTCCGGGTTTGAAATATTTTACCCTATATGCAGTTTCAATTAAAGAAGCGCGGCCTCTTCCACCCTGTATATGCATGCACCAAACTTTATATGCAAATTCTTCGTACATTGCTACAATATAACTGAAAAGGCAAAAACAAATGAAAACCGATTGGTTGCGTTTCCAATAGATTGATTGTCCGCGAATCCAATACGATGAAGATTTATTAGAATTCCCAAATTGATATCAGATACTGTGACATTAAATTTCAATCAAGTAATTAATAATGTGACTCCATTGTGGCACAGATGGGTCCTCCTTAATATTTGAGGGTAGTAGGTTCATATTCCGGAAATGTAAAGTTGGAATTTAAAAAGTTTATGTGACATTCATGCCTACATACAGACGAAAAAATAGAATTATAGTTTAACTAGGCTTACTTTATTCTAACTGCAATACATATGCCGAGGCCATCATGATGTAGCAGCCTCTGACTGACTGACCGACGTGACGGTTCTGGGTTCGATTCCCACTCGAGAAATGCATTTTATTTCATTTATCTCTGGTAATAAGTAAACATGCAATGATTCAAAAAATCTGTGGAAATTGGGGACCAGAGAGCCTAACATTAGGTTCCCTCTATGTGCAGAATACAGCGTGATTCTAAAAAAAACGTACACGTAAGCTCGTTAATAGCAAAACATTCTAGTTGTATAATCGCTATACTCGTAGCTATCCCTTGTAATAGACGTTATATTTTGTTGGTAACCGTACATTGGGTGCACCTCAGGGACCCTTTTGTTTTACGTATTCGTTGGGGAGCCGGAATTACAACACCGTTTATCTTTTATGGCGCGATTCGAGTAGACTTGGTGTTTGCTAAAGTAGGGGGGTAAAGATGATGCGGATCGGTTAGTGAACTTGCTTGATTGCCTAATGCAATGTGGAGGGGTGGGCTGGTTAGTTAAATTTTTGATTTTCAGTTTATTTTGTATTTAAGGAAATTTTTAGTTTTCGCTTTATTCCTCGTAATTGGGTAGACAGAAAATTTCGTTCCAAGACACTATATTTTTCATTAATCACCGCGCTTTGTCATTTTTGTTTTTGTTACCAGAATGGAACGAAAAATTTACTACAATTCATCCTCTCGAGTGGATATCGAACCCACACCGTGATCACATCAGTCATTCACAATTATATTATATATGCTTGCTTTTATTCATAGCAATTAAATAGCTACTTTTCACTTTCATTATTAGTGTTTTGTACTTATCGAATTCAGTACTAAATTATTTGGCTCAGCCTTCATATATAAATTGAGCCAAATACTTAATCATTCTGGCAACAAGACAAAACGTGGCGTTAAGTACCAACCACCTCGAAATATTTTGAAACGTTGGGCAGAAAGAGTGAACCAGAGCGCCATACGAGCTAAGATACTTCTCTGTATTTCTTTCCTTTTCCCTATCCTGCTATGTGCGGGATATAGTAAATGAAATTAGAAAACTATAATAAACTGTAATAATATACACTTCTAAAATAATAATTGTTAAGCCTTTAGGTCTTAGTAATAGCATATTTTATAGTAGATTTTAGTTCCATTCTCATTTTGTATGCAAAGCCTTTGAGTTTCATGTTGGTACGTAGTTTGGTGTGTTGCTACTGCTTAAAAGAAATCTTTTTTATAGTTTGTTTAGTTTTAAATAAAATTATAAATTTATAAATTTCACTTCGTAAAGAGAAATTTATTTTCTTTTTTTTATAATTTCGTTCTTTTTTATAATACACGTAAATATTCGTAAATGAGTGTTTGTACTCTATGTTGTATGTTACTTAAGGTTCTATGGTTCTATGTAAGAAAAACTAAGACATTGAATTTGCATTTATATATAGTTTTGGTGAGAAAACAATAATATTATGGTATTATCAATTTGCTTTGATGATAGAGACGAAGCTATTAATAAAACCAACGAGCGTCATTTCTCCTGGGAATCTCCTGGAGATTATGGAACTGAAAATGGTTGATAGAACCCGAAGCATGTGTTTAGTTTTTTAATTTATATTTGGATCTATCTCTATATTAGATCTACCTTTATATCCATACCTATATTATAAATTCGAAAGTAACTCTGTCTGTCTGTCTGTCTGTCTGTCTTTTACGCAATCAGGGCCAAACCGCTAGTTCAATTAAGATAAAATACTCATGTAGAGATACTTGAGGGTCTCGGGATGATCATAGGATACTTTTTTTTCTTTGCGATTTGCAAAGATTGTTGTTAGAAAACGTCACCCAAAATGAGCTTGCTTAATGCATCTCTCTATTGAAAACTGAAAATAATTTCATAAATATTCATATAGTTCAAACGGGCGTAGCCGCGTTCGGGTCCACTAGTTTACTATATATTTACAAATTTTTTTACGCAATACTAAAAAAAAACATTTGTCTATTACAATATAACTGAAGTATTTTAAGCACAACCTTTTTAGTAATACAGCAGTTTACACTCCGGTCCCAAACTGGAATTCAATTTACACCGTCACGGAGTTAGAAAACAATGTCCTATATTCTATTTTGTATATGCATGTTGATAATAAAATCTTCTTTACATTGAATATGAGTGTATTTTTAACACATATATATTAAAAAAATATATAAGTATTACTCACCTAACGTGCTCAACTGGTTTGAAAGAATAGCAAAAAAGATTTATGATGGAAAAGTGAGTGGTAAGAAAGGTAGGGGGAGACCTCGGTTGACCTTCGAAAACACAGTACCGAAGATACTGGTGGAAGGTCACGTAGAAAGCATGAGAAAGCCCCGGAGGGCATGTATGAAGAGGTTGATGACAGTGGACGAGGCGAAAGAGGTATGTAGAGACAGTACCGTTTGGCGCTCCATTCTCTCTGACTATTCCGCTAGGGATAAAGCGTTAAGTTAAGTTGATCGGTATTCGAACCCGAAACTAACGTCTTCTGTACTGATTGTACCATAATAGCGGCTCTTTGTGTTGAAATTGAAATTACATTAATAATTTCTGCTCTAAATATTTAAAGCTGTTCTGAACAGATTTTGCTTGAAAATTTGTAAGCTTTTATAAACTTTTGTAGCTTTTAGTTGTTTTTTTTTTTGTTAAAAATTACAATATTGTAGTTGTTTTGTTTTTGTTAAAAATAACAATATTTTTTTTGAATATAAATATTTTCTTATTTTATAATGATAAAAAAAATTAAAAATAAACTTTCTTACAGAGAAAAATATCTTCTTTGCCAGTCGTGGCGCAGGGGCACAGAAGCGTGACTGTTAGCACCACAGGTCGTAGGTTCGGTTCTCACTCGACGAAAAGGCAAACCGCGGCGTTTAGTTCCCCCACTCAATACGCAATGCCTTCCGAAATCGGGGAAAAGTGGGGAAAGGAAATGTCTTAATGGGAACAGAGTGTCTTAAGACGTTAGCAACTAGTACGTCACATAACAGCACTGGATGGAAGCAAGAAAATGCCTGTTAAAAGGGAAAGCAAAGCGAAACTAAACGCCATCTTTTTCTATCTGATCGTTGATTGATATGAATATAATTCATTAATATAGTTTTGGGATAGAACCCACGACCTTCGCGTTTGCAATGGGGGCCGCTATAGCCTCAATTAATATGGTTATTTATGTGACTTAAGTTTTAAATTATAATAAATTGCAAAAAAGAATTAATTTATCTACACAAGTTTAATAATAAAATATATATAGACGACTGTTTCAGTGAAAATTGACTGAAATTGAAAATAGCAAAAGACATCGAACTCGTATTGTAGTTTCATTTCGTCGCTTCTCGATGAATAGCGCTCTTGAAATGCATTTTTCTTATAAGGCTTGTGTTCCATGAAAGAAGTCACTTATGTTTTGTTTTTTTTGCAACTTCATGCTATATCCCATATATAGCCGTATGGGGAAGGAGAACAGAGTGTATCGTACATATCGAAACATTGTGTATGAAAGGCAATATTCAAAATCATTTCTCATTCATTCATTTTCTTATCTTCTTGTTAGCAAAATAATATTATAGCTCTAACTGGTTAGTGTCTTTATAAAACCTTATTTAACGATGTAAACAACTAACGTCTACGAGTATTCAAAAATTTGCTATTAGAATGATGTTACATTGAAACATGTCTTATTGTACTCTATGGTTGGGATTTTTTTATTATTTTTTGACATACTGCAGGGTATTCAGAGGGAACCTGGGAACCTTATATTAACACACTCTGTTCTAATTCAGACACTTCCGTTCTCCACTTTCACCTCAAATAGTTTTAATTTAATAAATATTTAATTTATCCCATATATAGCTATAATATATGGGATAAATTAAATATTTATTAAATTAGAAAGCTTTCTACGTACATATTATTTATACCAAAAATTAAGCGAAAAAATGGTGATCGGAGTGTTCAGAGTTCTTTTACCAGTTATATTATTATAGAAGCAAGTTAGGAATTTACCATTTTTTAATTTTTTTTATCTACACTTTTAGAACCTACGACCACCATTCTATATCTAGGTCATAATAACAACCAGAAACGACGAAAGATACCGTTTAAAGCAATTTCCCCGATAGCCAACGTAATCTGTTCCCAGGCATAATTCACCAAAAGGAATCCTTTACCGAAGTATGCCGCGGTTAACACAAGGCGGCCGCTTCAAAAGGAGATTGTTCAAAGGAAAAATTGAAAATAATATAAATTTTAAAAAAAGGTGGGTGGTCTCCCTTCTTTTATTCTATTAATATTTTAAATTAATAAAAGGAGGTTGTGTAATTTTATTGATCTGTGTTTTTAGTGAATTTTACTTTTTTAAAGGAATATTTTGTTTTGGATTGTATTACGAAAAAGGAACCAACCCAAAAACCTATACCTAGAACCTTAGAACCTTGATTATACAAATAGGATTTTGTATAGTATAAGTGAGCATTAAGGGTAACAGTTGATAAGAACTCATTACAACCACCAGGCATGACTTCAGTTAGCTAGTTGGCGGAACTAAACGCCGCGTTTTACAATCGACACCAGAACGAAGAAATGGAAAAAATGTATTATTAAATATTTCTTTTCATCGACTGGGGATCGAACCCACAACCAGTTGTGCTCCTGCTGGCTTCTGATGGTGTATTTTTTTATTATTTTCATTCCAACAGTCAGTAACTCTATGGATACTATAACTTATGGCGTATTTGAGGGAATGGGTTTGCTCTTGATGTTAGCGACAAAAGCCTGCAAAAGTGCTTTAAAACAATTTTTAGTTTAAATATTCATTGCTATTTTATACTCGATTCAAGTTCTTAACAGTTTTTGAATAGTTTGAATATTTTATAGAGGTATAATAAATTTAGGCCATTCCGTGCTTAACATATTTATTTGTATTTAGCTGGAATGAGAAAAACGGAGAAGCTCGGTTTTGAAGGTTTTATACTATGCACGATGAAAATATTTTTTTTTCACGCTGTAACTGAACATAGTGTCCACTTCCCTATGCCTACCAAAGGGTAATCGAATAAGGTAAGAGAGCGGAGAAAAATATAGATATACATAGGTCATAATAACACCAAATAATGAGGTAGTGAATTCGATTACCACTTTGGCGAATTTACTTTTTTCATTTCCTAATTCAATCCTAATAAAACAATTCCGTAGTTGAATTTCGCCACTCAACTCGTTACATCTCAAAAATATGGCGATGCGTGGGGAATAGAGTATACTTTAGACTTCCTTTAACTTCCCTACTGTGCAGGAAAAATCTGAAGCTTCCAAAAAAAATATATGTATATAAAAAAAAACAAACAATTATATATATATAACTGTTTTCGATTTTCCAGTTGAATGCGTTGACTATTTTCAGTTATCAACAGTGCAGTGAGGGCCGACGTACTGCACTTTGA
Organism: Heliconius numata; assembly: GCA_016802625.1. NCBI lineage: Eukaryota > Metazoa > Arthropoda > Insecta > Lepidoptera > Nymphalidae > Heliconius > Heliconius numata. Next base: position 1,031,778 of record JAEBDU010013188.1, read on the forward strand.
AAAAGTCCAAACACCTGGGTTTTATTAAAAAGTAAAAGTATGGCGGTCCTACAGCACTCGCGGTTCCGTATATTGCTGGTTCACTTTATGAGCATTGTGTTTTATTTTCGGGATCTCTGTTTTTATTTGCCACCGTTTCACGATTTTCGTTTAGAACGCTTATTCCAGTGTAAAATCTACTGTGGATATGTTAACGGAAGATGTATATTCGATTCTGTGCGAAGATTCTTAGTAGGAGTATAAAAGTATAGAAGATATGACATTGTCTCCAGAATTCGACGGAAAGCGGAGAGATCTTAACATTAGGCGCTCTCTGCCTTCTTTTTTAAATAAGGTTTACAGCGTGAAGCTGAAAAAAACGTAAGTATTATACATATTTTAATAAAATAACACTAATAAATAACGAAATCTTCTCTTCACCTTCCTCCCGTTTTCACACCTAAAGCTAGTTTCTAATATACTTTAAAATTGATCGCATTTGGGGCGCCCAGATGTGCTATCCATAGTCCACTTTATTTACTAGATTGAACATAAATGTTTAAAAAAATTTAATGTTAAAAATGTAAGATTTTTTCTTTATTTAGTGAATTAGGCTTATTAATTTGACTCGAAATCGTTTTATTTTTTAGCTTCACGCTGTTTCCCGCATTTGGCAGGATAGTCAGAAGGAACCTGCCGGCTTGAGTTCCGCCGCTCAACACGCAATGCCCCAAGAATTCAGTTAAAGCGAGGAACGGAAGTTTCTTAATGGGAGTGTCTCAAAACTAGGTTCCCAGGTTCCCTGCCTACATTAATATGTGCAGGATACAGAGTGAAGTTGATCTCATTATCAACCGAGGATCGGACTTGGCCATGATACCCTCAAATGTGGAATATGCCTGAAATTGAAAAACATATCTCTCTGTTATTTAAAAAAATATCACAATTATGATTTACAGAAATTTGTTTTGCCTTTGTTATAAATATAAAAGTTATAAACCAAAATTTATTTCGTGCCCACATATATTTTTTTGGCGATATGATGAATAGCAGTAAAAGTTAATAGTTTTTTCAACGATTTCAAACAATTTATGGCAGTGTAGGCTTTTGATAGAATACTTTTTGGGGTACCGTATTCAAATATACGAGTATGTAAACCTGTTATCGAGATGAATTTATAAAGGAAATATGTTGTAGACGACAACGGCACAGTTGTAATTGTAAACAGTTGTAGGTTCGATTTCCATTTGGTTTCTTTACACCCGTAAAGAACTTATTGGACATATTTTTATTATAAATATTTTAACCGTATGACAGAATAACCTATTATGTCATAAAAATGTTAAAAATATATTAATATCTATTACGGAACCTGTGTTAGAATTCTGCTCGAATTTGCCTCTTTTTATCTAAGCAATTGATAGATGACCCTAATATTTCATGTTTGAAAACAATTCAATTTTACTTTGAGTTATCTATATATATAAAAGGACTTGTCCTCACTGACTGAGGTAAGACGCACGCACAGCCGTAACCGCTGTGCGTAGAAACGTTAAATTTGGATAGATGTTTACTTTCGTAATCTGGACATCCACTAAGAAGGGATTTTGAAAAATTTTAACCCTAAAGGGGTGAAATAGGGGTTCAAAGTTTGTATGGAAAAAAAATTAAATCGGCACCGATTTTTATAAAATTTGAAATTCAGATTTTTAAAAGTATTTAATTGAATACGTGTTTCATCGTTTTCTACAATTCTTCCCCTAAGGGTGCAAATAAGGGGTTGAAAGTTTGTATAGGTTTTTTTTAAATCGTCACCAATTTTTATAAAATTTGAAATTCAGACTCTTAAACGTATATAATTAAACACATGTTTTATGGTTTTCTAGAATTCACCCCCTAAGGGCAATATAAGGGGTTGAAAGTTTGTATGGGAAAATTCTTAAATCACCACCGATTTTTATAAAATTTGATATTTAGACTCTTAAAAATATTTCATTGAACACATGTTTCATGGGTTATTAGAATTCACCCTTAAATACGCAAGCGAAGCTGCGCGCGTCCGCTAGTAGCTTTATATTAATAGTGATATTATGGCTGTATTTCGTATAGCAGGGTAGACAGAGGGAACCTAAGAACCTAGTATTCAGACACTGTGTTCCCATTAAGACACTTCTATTTCCCATTTATCACCGAATTCTCAAGGCATTGCGTGGTAAGTGGTGGAACACAACGCCGCGCTTTGCCTCGTTACCATACCGAGAAAATAAAAATATGAAATGGTTTATAAACACTTAAGATTTGTAATGTATGTCGAAAAGATTTAATTTTTTGAGTTTATCCTCATATAGTTATAATAGTGTATAAGTCCATGCGAGTAAAATCACGAGCGTTACACTAGTCAAAAATAAGGAAATGGATTTTAAACAACAGAATTATTTTCCCGAAAATATACGCACGAACAAATTTTACCATACAACTATTTAAACTTAAAATATATTAGGGCAATGTTTTACAAGTTGGGAGAAAATTCTCAGAGAACGAAGTTCCACTTGATATCGCTTATTGCTGAAGTTTGTTTAATATATAATATAAATAATAAAATGGTATTTAAATTTAGATAAATTAAGTTTTGTATTGAGGCCAGTCGTGGCGTAGGGCAGTACAAGCGTGAGACTGCTAGCTCGACCGGTTTTAGGTTCGATTCCCACTCGGGAAAATGAAATAGTAAAAAATACAATATTTCATAGCTTCGCGCTGGTTAGGCAAATCGCGGCCTTGAGTTCTGCCGCCCCACAAGCGCAATGCTTCCAGATTTCGTTGGAAAGTGGGGAAAAGAAATGTCCTAATAAAAACGACTTACCACTAGGTTCCCATGTTCTCCTCCCTGCCATATGCGGTATACAGCATGAAGCTAAAAAAAATCTTCTATTTAAAAAGATAGATGAATAGCAAAATGATCAAACGCCCTAATTTGATCTAGCTCAGCTCAATTTCTTGCGAACTACAGCTACTATGAATGGTGTATGGGAAAGTTTGGAACTAGAAAGTTAATTGAAGCAGACAGCTCTACTATATATGTATGTGTATATATATGTATGTTATCTATTCAGAACGTTTAGTTGGAAACAAAATAACGTTTTTATAAGATATTTGTTGGCTAAATTAATAAAAGAATTCGTATTTTATGTATAAAAAAAAAACATCTCTGTTTGATACTGAAAAACTCAAATAAGGTGAAAATTAAGACCTGGGTGTCATAACGCTGATGCAAATAAATAATTAATTAGTTTTTACTTTGCACAAATATAAAATCGCTTAAATAAAGAATTCACAGTAATTATTGTTTAACAGTAAAAATTTCCAAAATATTTCTTTATATATAGACTTCAAACAGTCAACCAGAAAGTAAAAAAAAATGAATTTACTTAACATAATTTAAATAAAATAAAACGTACATATTTTAAATAGATAAAAACAAGATAAATTTCATATATAATAATATAACAATGTGAATTTTCAAGCAATTAACATGATTAACTCCATCTTAACTCAGCTCCTTGTAGCCAAATGCATACAAAGGAACTCTCTCAACGCCTTCCTTGCTAAGTTTATTGAAGCGAAATTAAGCTTTGGATAATAGTATTCTATTTTAATATATCTATATATAAATCAGCTATTATGTTGACTCTCCGTTCTCCACTATCCGCCGAAATTTCGAGGCATTGCGTGTTGAGTGGCAGGACTGAACGCCGCGGTTTGCCTCGTTAACAAAGCGAAGAAATGAAAATGTAAAGTTAAATAAATATTTTATTGGGTTGAGTGGGGATAGAACCCACAACCAGTCATCCAGCTACGACTGGCCTCAAACTTTCTCAGCTTGACTTGAGTGGACTAAATCAAAGGCACACTTTGTCTTGTTACCAGAACGCGGAAATGAAAATTCATTTACTTGAGTAGGAATCGAATCCACGACCGTTGTTTACAGTCAGATGTTACTCCCATACGTCACAAAGGCTTCAAATATAATTTTGCTTATAATAAAAAAAAAAATATCTATACTGGAACCGTATAACGCGGTCCTCACAAAGCAGTAGGTACAGTCAGCCTCGCCTCTTAACCTCTTTTCTACGTACATACTTTTAAACGCGCTTTATTTCGTTTTGAACTGGTAACACTAATTTTTATTTTAAATTAAACGAACTCTCCGAGCGTGCTGTGAAACAAACCGAGTTATTTTTTGTTATGTTCGTGTTTATTATCGTATATTCCTTTGCGTTTGTGTTTCATGTGCAGAAATTTTATAAGCTTTTGGTAATTTTAAATTTTTACTTTAGGTACTTTAAATTCATAGACGTAGTGCGTTTATTAATGTTGAGCCAAATTTTGCAAGTTAGAATCTCGATAAATATGAATTTTAATTTAAAACTGCTAAATAATATGAATATTTCTAAAAATAATTTATAGATTTAATTATATACTTGTGACTGTAAATGTAAATATTGAATATTTTTATTTCGTTGCTCTATTGTCGAGGCAAATCACGGCGTTGAATTCCGCTACTCAACACATAATGGCTTTAGAATTTGGCGAAAAATGTACGACAGAGTGTTTTAACACTAAGACTCCCTGTACCCACCCTGCTACATAATACAGCGTGAAACTGAAAAAACTTGGTTTAAGACGTGAATATATAAGCTTATACTAGAGTGATTTCCGTTTAAGACCGCCATTCCACAAAGGCCAAACGTCGATGCGTACATACATCGGAAACATAAACTAATTGCTTTGCGGCAAGCACCGGCTACGACCGCTCGTGTCCGGATATATCCGCTTTTATCCGGTTGAAACTGCCCGAGTCCGGTACGTACTGGATGTATCAAATATTACGCGAGGTGTAAAAGTTTACGGGTAGATAAACTTTACGCCTCGGTTTGTATCGAATAGTTAACTTGCCAAATAAAATAAGCTTCTTTAAAGCGGGTTTATGTTTGAGCTTTTGTAGGAAGTGGAGTTTTCGTTTATTTTGTGCTATAAGCTATTTCTTTATAGTTGAATGAATGGTTTTGAAAATTTTAAAGGAGATTTCATAAGGGTAGGTTATAATAAAAATTGTTTATTTAATAATAATAATATGAGTATAATATTGTTCAGTTGGTAGCAAGTAATATTAATATTTATAAAACTTATAATAATTCGGTGGAAAGTGGGGAGCGAGGTGTCTTAACACTAGGCTCCCTCTGCCTGTCTAGCTACACGAGCTACAGTGTAGCTGCCTCTATAGCAATATTATTATTTAATTCTATTTAAATGTTTTGCCATTTATCAAATTCTTGGAAATTAGGTTCAAAAGTGAAAAATTGAGTGTCTTAACACTCAATTACGTTATCTCTATTTTAAAAAAATAGAAAACATAAAATTAAACTATTTTTGTAGGCTGTATAAAATATTTTCATTAAATTATTTTTAAAACAAAACAAAAAATCTTTTTTGCGGAACCCTAAAAAACATAGAAAAACGCCTAATCCTATAATTATACTTTTATACATAATTCAGGGAGTCATATGAATTCATTTCGTAGCTTCTGGCGACCGCATGTAGCAGTCACTCTTATATATTTAGTAGTAACTCATACTGGTTTTTATTATTTTTTATTTATTTTACCAAATGTGATCCAAATATGAAACTATGATGATGAAGATGATGTAAAATTAGATATCTTCTTTTAATAGAAGATTTGGTAAACCGCACTGGGAGAGCCTCTCTCTATGAACTGATTATTATTTTTATTTTGGATTCCGTACCTCAAAAGGGAAAAACGGAACCCTTACTGGATCGCTGTATTGTTTGTCTGTAACGACCAATTATCTCAAACTCGTATATAGCTATGAAGATGAAATTTTTATTAAATATTAAAGTCTACGGTCTCTTAGAGCACAGTAATAATCAAACTGAGTCAAAACAATTAAAAGATACGAGCATTTATGTATTGTTTTTGATACATTTAAACCTTTCCTTAAGGAAGCTTTCCGTGGAACTACAGTTAAGAAATTGATTTATTTACATCAAGTGAAAATGTAGGTATAATATAAATAAAAGAAAAAGCCCGAAAAGTAAAAAATATAAAGGTATTTCATAAAAAAAATCATTACTAACTTATATTTCTACATTATTTCATACAAAATGAGTATAGATACACGCAAACTTAAGTTTGTCAATTCCTATAATTTATACTTCCAGATGACCTACAATCCTGAAATTAGTACGGAACCTCGTTGTGGCAATCGAAACTACATCCTTTTCCTCGTCTGCCTGTACCACGACTACCTCAATTTGATTTTTTAGTCAATATAAATATTTATATTAAATATAGACATATTTAACATAGTCTATATTCGAACTTGCACTACATCTTCATAGTCTATGCATTTACATTAACAGAATAGCTGACACTAATGGCGTTACACACTTACATTTCGTTTCTGTGTCGACTCTTTGTGGATAATAAGTGGTAATGTTTGACAAAGAATATTAATGAGAACACTGTATTACGAGGCTTTTATGTAGTTTTTTCTTTATGAGAACACAAAAATTATATTATAGAAAATTACCCAATTAAAAATTATATTCAATTACATCAGCTTCACGCTGTATCCCGCACACAGCGAGGTAGGCAAGGAACCTAGTATTAAGACACTGTTTCCCACTTTCCACAGAATTTTAGGGGCATTGCTTGTTGAGTGGCGTAACTCAACGCCACGATATATGGTATTATACTATCATTTAACTGCAAGACGTAGTCTGTATATAGATTAAACAGCGAAAAAAAAGATTCGTTTTGATCTATTTTCAATAAAAAAAACTACACCACAAACGGCTATTGCAAAGAGATCATTAAAGGATTTCAGTCGAAACGCCGCTAATTTTCGTAACAGTTTTTCCCCGTTTGCCGTTAAACGGATTAAAAATATATATTGTTGCTTTAAGAACGTTCGTTTAGGTAGGGATTTAAATTTTATATTAAATGTACGATTTATTTTTTATTTTTTCTTATTATTATTTTCTAAATGTAGCAGGGTAGGCAGAGGGAACCTCGATCCGCGATCACGACACAAACGAACGCGATCTACAACACAAAAAACCTAATGTAATCTATATAAAAATGCTTCTGATTAATAAAGAACGGACAGATAGATTCTTTCTTTTTTTAGTTTTACATATAGCAAGGAACCTGGAAACGTAGTGTTAAGAGTTCTGTTACTCCGTTGCCATTAAGACCCTTCAGTTTCCCACTTTTCACCAAATTCTGGAGACATTTTGTGTTGAGCTGTGAAATTCCTCGTTAACTACCTCGAGGAGGAAATGAAAGTAATAAATATTTCATTACCTCGATTGGGACTGGAACCCGCAACTTCGTATTTACAGTCACACACTAATACCCCTCCACCACAACTCTCCTACATTCTAATATTCTCTCCACTCACTCAAAATACCTTGCAATAAATTGTTATACCAATAAAAATCTAAGTGAAACGATAAAACCTCGCTTACCCGCATACCTACCATATTTGGCCGCTTTATAATATATACGAGTATTCTGAACAATACATTATGGGAGAGCGTTGTTATTTTATAGTCCTACAGCGACTCATAAAAGTTGCCCATAAGCCGCCTTAAGTGAAATTTGTGTTTGAATTTTCTTCTACAAACTGATTCTTTATGTTATTTATTGTGGTGGTGTTAAACGCCTTGTCTTGGCAAATATTCGTTTTAATGTTTTTTTTGCCTTATGCATTTCCCACGTTTTCTTTCATTCAGTTTTGTACTATAATTTATGTATATACTGTGTGGTAACCAGTACAATTCGAGAGTAATGGAAATTTTCTCATCAGTAGAAATAAAAAAAACATTTCTTTGATAAACATAATATGTATCCACGACCACAGTGTTCAATCACGGAAATCATAACTAGGATAAAGTTTATATTAAAATGTTTTCGCTGCGTGGTGCGGGAGACTTCATTTGACCTTCGAGCACACATTATTGATGATATTGGAGGAAGTTCACGTCCATCCGTGATGACGATCCCTCGGAGAGCATTTTTGAAGAGTTTAGTGAGTGTAGCGTTTGGTGCTCAGTTCTTTCAGGCTGCCTTACTAAAGATAAAGTGTAAAGCTAAAAAAATAAAAGATCGTAAAGAAAAGAGCTCAGTAGTGGTAGCCCCGGGATACTGCGTAAAACTGAAAAAAAAGTAAAAAGAATATAAGTAGACTTTGCATTTTCCAGAAACCCAATACGAAGATACAATACTTCAAGATAAGCCTACATATCACATACAAAATATATATATACCTAATATATGCAAACAAAGATGGAAGTAGCCAGCATCGATAAAGTTACACCGATATACAAGTACATGGTTTAGTGCACCCTGGTATAAATTAATTTTGTGCTATCTGGTTTTCGCTTCAATGCCACTTATTGTTCTAGCCCTATCTCACTTGCCAGGCAGGTTATAGAATAGACTAAATATGTTAGTAAATTTAAGTTTAAATTAACAAAATTTATAGTGGATATCGTAGCGCAGTTGGACATCTGAGTAAATGGGTTGTGGGTTTGATTACACCTGAAGGAAATTTTCTTGCTTTGGTATACCAGTTCGGTTGAGTTCCGCCACTCAATTCAGATTCGTACGAAAAGTCACAAAAATTGAGTCTTACTCTAATCTTCTTATCCTACCATGGACTCAGTCTTTGACACACTTAGTTTAATACCGCCGTTCTCAAGTATACACTTCCAGAGGTACACTTTACGCCCCAGCATCAGTCGGATCGGCGTACATCATCAGCAATGGAGGTTGGTCCTGGGTGTGAGATAGTGACTAACACTATAATTAATAAGAACGGACTAAAGGCCAAGCCCTGATGAGATCCCATTAAAATCTGGAGGAGTTTGGTGTCGCGTGTCGTGGTGGCCAATTGCAGTCCTAACCATAGGAGCGGGGTACATGTCTCTGATAATCTAAATACAATAAATACATACGCGGGTAGACGCAGAAGTGACTAGACGTATTTTTATTGCTCCTAATTTTTCTTGATAATTAAAATAGTAATAAGTGTGCTTATGTGTTAATAGTTTGATACGTGTGTTAAGTTGAACATTACTAAACTTTCTCACAAACTTTCTACACTAAATAAGTAAGAATGGTGACACCAGTGGACCAGCTTCTCAAGAGTATGGAGGAACTCTCCTCTATGTTTTCTACACGAATGGGCGAGTTTGAAAAAAACTTGTCTCAGCCGGGTTCTGCAGCAGCCGCTACCACCATAAAGGCTTTATCTACGGAATTTCACACCTTCAAGGCTTTTGTTTGGAAGACACTGAATTTACTAAAATCACAGGTGGAACTTGTTGTGCTTGGTATGGACCGCCTGGAGACACAGTCCAGACGAAAAGTTCTTCTTATGCATGGTGTAAAGGAGGACAAGGATGAAAACGTGATGCATAAAATAATTGAAGTGCTATCCGGCCAAATGAAGTTGTCTGACGTGAGGCCTGCAGCTATTGAATCTTGTCACAGACTGGGCGCTAAAAAGGACTCTCCTCGTCCCATCCTCGTTAGATTTACTAGTTTGCATGTCCGCTCCAACGTGTGGAGGGCTAAAACATCATTGAAGGGTTCTAAAATTACAATTACCGAATTTCTAACAAAATCACGCCAAGAGGTATTTATAGCAGCTCGTAAGCATTTTGGAATCAATAAATGTTGGTCGGCTGATGGCATGATAATTATATTAATGCCAAATAAAGCCAAAAGTAAGATTTCTTCTCTATCTGAACTAAAACAGTTAATGCATCGATGTTCTGATATGAAATCAGCTGACGACAATTAAACTGGCTGGATGTGATTTGCTTATACCAACGTAATTTCCTCGGTTTATACTAAATTGCTGATGCAATAACATATTTTGTTACGTATTTATATTTTTTTTATTTTGTAGGGTACATTCATGTTCTCATAACATTCAATCTTAACACGTAATAATTTTGTTTTTTTTTTGTTCTGTACCATATGTAAATTTATTTTTGAATGTTGGTATTTTTTTAATACATTCCATTGTTTTTTTTTTCCTTTTAGTTAATAGTTGTAAATGAGAAATGATAAAAGTATGTAATTTTTGTTTTCTTAGTGTTAATTTGGTATTCAGTCAACTTGTGCACATGGATCAAATTTAATTTTAATTTTTGTGTTATCTTTTTTTTTATTATTATTATTTTATTTATTTATTTATTATAATATTTGTACGGTGTATATATATATTATATTCCTAAATTATGTTCATTGATGATGAATACTTTTCTTGCTCTAACAGTGATTATGACAGCGCTGAAAGTCAAAATCACTCTTCCCTTTCTGATTCCGAACCACTTGTAGATAAATTGTCTAAGACTTTCAACAACCCGTCTAATACTTTTTCCTTGGTGCATATCAACGCTCAGAGCATTCCTGCTCATTACTCAGATCTTCTCGCATCCTTTAGCTCCGGCATAGTCGACTGTATTTGTATATCTGAGACCTGGTTAAACCCTTCCCTTTCCTCTGTTAGTTACAGTATCCCAGGTTATCAGCTGTTTCGCAATGATCGTACTTTGCGAGGTGGCGGTGGGGTCGGTATCTACCTTCGCTACAACATTACTGCTCGTATTATTGCCTGCTCCCCCAATCAATCGACAGGAACCCTAGAATATCTTTTTGTGGAAGTAACGTTAAACCATAAAAAAATTCTTTTGGGGACTTTATACTCCCCAAATGATAAAATTAACTATTTTAGTGTTTTAGAAGGTGTTCTGGAATATCTTTCACCTCAATACGAGCATGTAATCTGTACGGGCGATTTAAACACTTGTCTGTTAAAAAATGATACAAGATCTAATTTATTAAAAACATTATATGATACCTACAACTTACACATTCTTCCGATGTCGTGTCCCACCCATTACTTTCCTAACTGTAGACCCTCTCTTATTGACCTCATCTCTGTCTCTAACCCTAATCTCGTTGTGTCTCATGGGCAAATGACAGCTCCATTCTCTTTTCATGATTTAATTTTTCTTACGTATAAATTCCGTCCTCCCAAGGTTAGAGGTAAAATACTTTTCCAACGCAATTTTAAGCATATGGACCTTGAACGCTTAAGGGAGGATGTGAGAAACATCGACTGGTCACCCATAATGTCATCAACAAATATTGACAGTATGGTAAACTCTTTAACTACTGAACTGATTCGCATTTACGACAAACATGCCCCTGTGAGACCGGTTCGTATGAAGCATGCGCCTGCTCCCTGGCTAACACCTATTATTAAAAGAACGATGTGTAAACGTGATAGAGCTAAAACTAGAAATAAAAAATATCCTAGCCAACAAAACCTAGCTGCATACAAAAAATTGCGAAACATTTGCAACAGAATGTGTAGGGATGCTAAACGCCGACATATTCACACCACTATTCAGAATCTCAGTCAAGCGCAAGTTTGGAGATTCTTAGAGTCGTTCGGGGTAGGCAACACCAAGCATACTCATTCAGTATCATTGGATCTTCATGATTTAAATTCATCTTTTACTACACCCCTATTAAATTTAAGCCCTTCAACTAAATCTGAAACACTGTCATTTTTATCTTCTACTGTCCTACCTGACTCTACATCTTTCTCTTTTAAAACTGTAACTGAAGTTGAAGTCAAGAAGTGTATCAAGTCCATATCCACTAAATCCTTTGGAAGTGACTGTATCAGCCTTGACATGATCCTTCCTGTGTTGGAATACATTGCACCAGTGGTCACCCACATTATTAATTTCTCACTGACTTGTAATGTTTTTCCCGCACAATGGAAGTATGCTTATGTCATTCCTTTACCAAAAATCTCCAATCCCTCTAGCGTCACCGATTATCGTCCTATATCTATCCTTCCAATCCTATCCAAAGTCCTGGAATCCTTAGTAAATAATCAGCTGTATTCTTTCCTTTCCTTTAACAACCTACTGTGTCCTTACCAATCCGGTTTCCGATCCTTTCACAGCACGGTTAGTGCGCTGCTGAATATCACGGAGGACATTCGATGTGCTATGGATAACACCAAGCTCACTGTAATGGTACTGCTGGATTTCAGCAGCGCTTTTAACTGTGTTGATTTTGATATACTTCTGGGCTCTCTTCGTGCAGTTAACGTCTCTTCTGAAGCCTTAAGCTGGTTTCGCTCCTATCTCTTAGGTCGTCAGCAATGTGTAAAATCTAATGATGTCACATCGACGTGGTTAGATATCACTTGTGGCGTTCCTCAAGGCGGTGTTCTTTCTCCACTTCTATTTTCTGTTTTTATAAATAATATATCTAGAGTCATTTCTTCTCCCTACCATCTGTATGCGGATGATTTGCAATTATACCGGCATTGCTATGTTAGCGATTTGCCTGGGACTATTGCAGCTTTAAATAATGATCTCGCTGCTATTTTTACTTGGGCCGAATCTGTCGGTCTGTTAGTAAATCCAGGTAAGTCACAAGCAATTATCATTGGAAGCAGCAAACTTAGACAAAAAATAAATTGGAACTTAATGCCGAAGATACTGTATTCAGGAGTAGTAATCGAATATTGTAACAGAGTAAAAAATCTGGGCCTAATTTTTGACAGTAACATGTCCTGGGTACCGCACATTAATGATATCAGCAAGCGCATGCATTTCTCCTTCCGTTCTCTTAAGCGTCTCCAATACTACCTACCTCATAAAACCAAAATTATGCTTGCACAATCTCTTCTCTTACCTATTCTCGACTACGCTGATGTGTGTTATTTGGATGTGACCGAGGAGCTACTTAACAAATTAGAGCGACTCCAAAATCTTGCCATACGCTTTGTTTACGGTTTGCGTAAGTATGACCACGTCTCCGAATTTCGAACTCAGCTCAAATGGCTCCCAATTCGACTTCGCCGAGATATGCACATCCTGTCATTCCTTTTTAAGATCCTTAACTACCAGAATTTTCCTTGCTATCTTCGATCCCGCTTTGACGTTCTCCCTATCCCTACACGCTCAAGGAGGTCTGGTGTCATACCGACACTTAACGTACCTAAGAGCAACACCAAATTCTTTCAGAAATCCTTCTCTGTATACGCCGCATCCCTTTGGAACCAACTCCCTAAAACTATCCAGAAAAGCCCTTCCATAAAGTCCTTCAAATCCCAATTAAAACTACATCTTCTTGCATCGTTAGACAATTAATCTTTTTTTTTTTTTTTTTTTAATACAGTGGTTACTTATATAATCTTTCCTCATCTTATATAGTGAAGCTTAATTTTCTTTTTGTTCCTTTTTATATAGGTATATATACACATATATCTATGTTATAAAAAATATGTATTTATTATATAGTATATATGTATTTGTATTTAGATGTTATAATATATTATTTATTTTGTATAACTATATTTATGTTTATTTATGTGTATGTCATGCCTAATTATTTATTTTTTTTATATTTATTATTACTATTAGTTTTATTTTATTATTTATTTTGTTTTTGTCTTTCTCAATTTCCCTGCACTATATTGTCTTTCCCGCTACTTTGCACTTATCCACTTCCACGGGTTGACTGGAAGAAATCTCTTCTAGAGATAAGTCCACCGTTGTGTATGTCTTTTCTTAATGTATGTTTTATTATGTGTTAATTTAGTGCAATAAAGAATCTTATATATAAGAAATGCCGTAATCACCGATGGTCACGGTTGGCAACGCCAATTCAGATGAATTCACATTTAGTAAGAATTCTCCCCCATCTAGAACAGGTATAATTAAAAAGAGTTCTTAAGTTATAGAGCACATACATACATATTAACGTTAGTTCAAACAAAACACGAAATACAAAGTGAATTTGACCCAAAATTCCTGAGCCTACATAAATACCTACATATGGGTTGGTTAAAAAACTTTTGAACGACTCGCCACTAGCAGCTTAGCGGAACGAATGGAAAACTTCTTTATGTGCCGGATTAAGCCCAAATGAGTTTTTCTGTGGAACTGAAATTGTTTGTACGAAAGGATTGTTATTTGGCGGTTCTATGGTTATAGTAGATTAGTTCATTGTGTTCTGATAACTTTGTATGGTGGAAATTAACTTGAATCTTGGTGAAAAAAATCTCTAGCTAGAGCTAGTTTATATGTTGAAAAAAATGAGTGACGTAATTGAGGCCACCATGGTTCAGTGGTACAGCATTTGCAAGTAAATGCGATGAGTGCGAATTCAATTCAAACTGGGGGGATGAGTTATTTTCAATATATTAAGTAATAAATAAATACAATTGTCTGTATGGAGTTTCGAGTGCACAAAAAATATATGAAAATAAATCTACATTCCTCAACCGGAATTTGAACCTGTATTATAAAGATTCTAAGGTAAATTCACACACCAGCACACCTCGCTTAAACTAAATGAGCGGAACCAGTAAATAAACACCAATGAAACTAATTCTCTACAGACGATTGCTACTTTCAAGTTCTCCGTGCACTTTGAGATTTTCATAGCAGTTTTATCGTGTGGAAGAATGTTCACAAGAATACGTTCTTGAAATAAAGTAGTCTGTATTTTAAGGTATTTTAGAGACAAAGAGAATATGCTCAAGTAAATTTTAATAATATTATGAGACTAACGTGGCTCAGTTGAGTCGTGCCGTATTAAATATAACGAGTTCAAATACCGCTGTGGATTATATTTGAACATAAAAGTCTATATGTCTTTTAATCCGTCTAAGTGTTGCTTCAGTACGTTTGTTTCATCTTCTATACTTTCAATTTAAGTAGTTAATGATAAGAGAAGAAGGAGAAAATCTCTGTTCTATTAGGGTTTCCTTAATCCCCTACCAGAAGTTAGGAAGAACACCATGATACACCGGTATTATAAACAGCCTACACCAGTCAGTGCATGAGTCCTTCAAAACCCGCTTGAGTTCCCACATATGCGGTATTCCAAGGTTCCAAGATTTCATTAATTCAGTCTTTGGTTAAAAGAATAAATAAATGAAACTCCTTCCCAATATAAATATATTACTAGTAAGTAACTAAGTTAGGGAGACCGTTCCCAGTAAGATATCGTGGTAGGTAATTTAGGTTAAAGCGAACACAGGCAGTTCCAAGCAAATAAACGATATTGAAGCAACTGGCTGGCTACAAACCGTAGAGACTTTCTAGCTCTTATGTATTGTAAGATTTTTCTATTTTCTTATATTTACTTTTTATTTCATTAAAAAATAGCTGAGGTTATTGGGGCCCAGTGGAAGATTACTGTAAGTATTAACTTGTTCTAGTAAATAAATAGAGAAATTGAGTTTCGCCACATAGCATATAATATCTCGAAGTGAAGAACGTAGTGACTCAATTCGAATCTCCTTCTTACTTGTCTGCCATATAAATTAAAAACTAAATAGATATTTTACTTCATCAGAGGTGCTGTATCATTTACCCAAAAAAAGGATCGAACTCACAACCATCACATTGAATTATTCATAAATGTTTGGAAACAAGACTTTGCCTTTGGCAATTTTAACATATTTTAAAAGAAACACCGCATTAATTGCGCAGCGTTGAGTTATGCCACTCAACACGCAATGCTTCTGCAAATTTGGCGGAATATGGGGAACGGATTGTCTTAACACAAGGTTTCCACTGCCTATCCTACTATATGCGGGTTTCAGCGTGAAGCTGAAAAAAAAATTAGACAAGGAAAATTCTGTAGTTAACTATATTATAATCAGTTTCCACAAAAATGAAAGCCATAAATGATATCAATAGTGCTATCCCTCTATCTTTCTTTATCGAAGCTACTGATATATGGACAGTATTAACCCAATATTAGGTATTAAATAGAAGTATTAGATGAGAATGGGGATATATTGAGGATAAAAGATAGGAGAAACTGTTATTTTACTTTTAAAACCGTATATCCGTAAACCGTATCAAGGCCACTCGTGGTGCAGAGAAACTAGTGCGTGGTTGTAAACGCCAATGATTGTGGGTTCGATCCCCACTCGAGGAAATTAAATATTTAGTTGAATTTATATTTTCATTTCTTCACTCTGGTGTCGAGGCATAGCGCTGCATCGAGAGAAAGTGGGGAATGGAGTGTCTTAGCATTATGTACTTTCTGTCTGCCATATGGAAGATACAGCGTGAAGCTGATTTTTTTCCCTTACTTAACACTTAATATTTAATTTTTTGTAAGTAGGCAGTGGGAACCTAGTGTTAAGACACTCCACCACTTCTCACATGATATATAAAATATTAAATATGTTTAATAGCATACCTTTCCGTACAACGTTTTAACGTTTACGATCTAAGTATGGAGGGCTATGAGGCTATAACACTAACAATAATATGGGGTACTAAATGTCCACAAGTTTCTTCATTATCGTAGGTCCGGAAACGACATGTGTTTATAATAGGTGGAATAGATACTGGAACACAAGGAGATCTGAAAACATGACAGATTGCGGGTTCGATTATCAGTCGAGGAATTTAAATATTTAATAGGTATTTTCTCGCTCTGGTATCAAGGCAAAGCGCAGCGTTGAGTTTCTCCATTCAACATACAATGTCTGGGAAATAGGGTGGTGCATTGGGAACGGAGAATCTTAAATCTAGGTTCCCTCTGCCTCCTTAACAGAGATTACAGAGGAATACAAAGAAATAAACAGGATACCCTTAAGAACTCTTAAGAGCCCTTAATGATTTACATTACCGATTATGACTATAATGAGTGTAAAAACTTTTAAAATTTCAATTTTTCTTAGCTTCATTCTGTATCTCGCATATAACAGAGAAGGTTCCCAGGTTTCCTCAACTTGGAAACCTTATATAAGCACACTCTATTCTCATTAAGACACTTCTCTTCCCCACTTTCCGCTAAATTCTGGATTGAACTTAAACAATTTCTCAAAACCTTCAATCCTTCGAATATTTTTTCTAAAAGTAAGCATACAGAATACAAGCAAATCCACGATATACTTACTACTCGCTAGCAACACTCATGTGACGATAAAGGTTGCTAATATCATTATGGATTCCACAGGGCGAGGCGCTTAACATTCCACGCACAAAGGTATTACCTACATGTAATTACTTCGGTGTAGTGTTGTTTTCTGATGTCTTTCTGTAGTAACACCATACTGTTCTTTTTCTTGTTTTCCTTCATGTTTCTGGCTTTACCCCGAAAAGCAGAGTAACCAGGGGAAACCTAATGGTTGCCTGGGGGGAAAATGCAGTGGAATTTTCCAGACACTATTGACAATTGTTATTAGGCTGAGTTGGTGTGTTGGTTGTTTGATTTCTGGACGCTCGCCATTGCACAACCTCTTCTTTTTTTGGGCTTAGTCATTTTAGATTTCTTATAACAGAATAAAGAAATAATGTAATATTATTGAAAATTCTAGTTATCATCCGATAACTATAATAACGATAACGATAAAAAAGCGGTGTTTAATAGAAAATACTTAGAAAAACAGAATGAACACAACAAAAACTAGTAAATAAGACCATAATTAACCAACTAATTTGTATAAAAGTATTTATATCCTAATATTTTTTACACTGAAAACGCCATGCCCGGAAAAACGAATATTTTCGGTGTGATAGAACGCCTTGTAATGTCCGAAGCCGTTGTTTTTAATGTGAGTAGCTGTGTTTGGTTTAGCTATAGGACCATTCTAATTGGTAGTGACCATACAATAAAGATAACTTTGGAAATAGATATATTACATACTGAAAACATGTAGAAATAGCCTAATAATAATTATAATAAATAGCTTCACGCTGTATCCCGTATATAGCAGGATGGACAGAGGTAAGTCAGCGTTACGAGTTAAGACACTCCGTTCCCAGATTCGTCGTATCAGAGCGAAGAAATGAAAATGGGAATTTCTCCAAGTGGGAATTAAGCCCACAAGCTGTGTCAGTATCAAAAAATCAATACTTTTTTTAGAACGTATAGAAATGTAAATCAAAACTAAGCCATACGGTCTTGCAACGAAGCGGGGCTTCAAATCCAACGGCGTATTTATTTGATTTCAATAAAAAAACTATATTTTTCCTTTCTAAGCGTGAAATAAGACTTAAAATGTTAAGAATCTATCATCATCATCATCATCATCAACAGCCATCTTTTGTCCACTGCTGGACATAGGCTTTTCCTTATTCTCGCCACCACACTCGATTCTCAGCTCTTTGGACCCATCTGCTTCCCGCCGCCTGGCATTAAGAATCTATAGTATTTATTTATTAAAACTGTAGGTTAAAATTAACCATAATTTCCAACGCTCGTTCGGTCCATCATTAATTTAAGCATACATCCGAAATCATTGAAACTTCTAACTTGTACGCAATTTACATACGAGTACGATGCGAGTTTGTTCCCTCATTACTGTTAAACTCGATATTAATTGAAGTTGATAAATTCAACAGTTTTTCATTATGTCAAAAGGAAACGATTTTAAGGCGCCTACAAACCTTTTAACTGTTTAATATATGTTTTTTTTTATTTGTTTTTTGAAATATTTATTTCCATTTCTTCGCTCTGGTGTCGAGGGAAAGGGCGGCGTTGAGTTCCGCCACTCAACACGCAATGCCTCCAGAATTCGGCGGAATTTTGAGAACGGATGGTCTTAACATTAGGTTCCCTCCTCCTACCCTGCTGTGTGCGAGATTACAGCGTGAAGCTGAAGTATTTATTTATTCATAAATATACTTTTAATGATTAATTAATTAATCTTATAGTTTACATTCCTTTAACTATACTGTCCAGTTTCCTTTGCCGATCATTAATTTTATATTGAGAAAGTTTATGCTAATATCCAAACACGGAACCCAATATGAACTCCTTGCTAAACTTTGATGCATAAATTGAAATCAGGGTAGACAACTTTAGTTTACTAAATTACTTATAATTATTTTTATAGGTAGCTATAAATAAGGCGAAATATAATTTCTAGGCCTAATATCCTACAAATCCTATTTAAATTTATAAATAACTAGTGGACCTGAACGCGGCTACGCCCGCTTGAACTATACGAATACTTATTAAATATATTTATGAAATTATTTTTAGTTTTCAATAGAGAGATGCGTTAAGCAAGCTCATTTTGGGTGTCGTTTTCTAACAACAAACTTTGCATATCGTTGCTTAGTAACGGTCGCATAGCGACCACAACGAACAGCCACAGCGAACAGTGGTCGTTATTCACATGAAAATATTACAAATATGAGAAAAAAAAGTATCCTATGTTCATCCCGAGACCCTCAAGTATCTCTATATGAGTATTTTATCACAATTAGATTAGCGGTTTGGCCCTAATTGCGTAAAAGACAGACAGACAGACAGACAGAGTTACTTTCGAATTTATAATATAGGTATGGATTTATTCTTATATTTAATTTACTATAATATTTGAAAATAGTGATTGATATTTGACTTAAAAAACTGGTGCCTGTAGTTAGAAATTATAATTAATTGTATTTAAGTATCAGTGTAGTACAGTGGAACCAACTACTGTTAAAGAAGAGTGCAGGTTGTTTTCCCATTCGGGGGATTGAATTATTTCGATTTAATTTTTATGCTCTGTTAAGAATTTTTATAAACACTAAAAGTAGTGTTCCGTCACTCTATACTCAGTGTCTCCAATTTCTAGAATGAAACATGAAGCTAAAAGAATATTATATATTAATTTCAATTTCTAAAGCAAACATTGACTTTTCGCTATATTTATGTTGGTCAGGATATCTTTTATATTACACGCTCAGTATGTCACATAATTTCCACTATGTCATTTAACGGCCGTCCCTCTTACAAAGGACCCTAATAAAATTAATCATTTTGGGGTTCCATCGCATTATTTAAAAGACAATGGAACCTTCACTTGTAGTCTTTAATCTTTTGAGTAATATTTTCTTATAATAATTATTAAAATTGAATTTTAAGCTTTTTTAAAGCCTTTTTTGTTTTTAACCTTTTTTAAAGAATTATACTTGAATTTCTTATTTTATTTAATCAACCAGCCATTTTAAGAGAGAACAGAGTGTTTTAGCACTAGATTGCCTCTGCCTATACTTCTATATGCGGTACAACGTAAAGCTGATAAAAGAATTCTTCGTTAGACAGTCAAGCCGAAACTACACAAAATTAACACAAGTAAAGTGGCAGACTACAAGAAATAAATAATCTAATCTATATTTAATGCTTGTTTTACTACTAACTTAGGATGATGAAGATAAAATATAATTGTAGTTAACTTCATATAAAAGTCAACTTTGTCAACTTTTTTAAGTTGTATTTTCATTAACGGAAGTTAACCTAAAATCCTGAATGACGAAAGTGACTGAAAAATGAATATGAACAAATATTGTATATAAATATTATATACAGGGTGGAATTGTCAGCGCCACTTTAAATGAAACCACAGTTTTAACTACTCTATAAAAGCCTAATATAATTCGGAAAAAAAATAATTCTCAAAAATGAAAAAGTTTTTTTTTCAAACAAAATAAATAATAAAATTATCGTTTTAAAATAAAACGCCATTTGTAAAGTATAACATAGGCACGCACACACTTACCTGTCAAAGCGGCAACGTCGCTTACGTATGTGTGCGTGACACGAAATACAGGTATGGGTAAAAATCGTGAAATGAAAAAAAAATCCTACGTCCAAACCGTTGAGGTGCCTTGATTATTTTTTTTAATTCTGGGTTTGAAATATTTTACCCTATATGCAGTTTCAGTTAAAGAAGCGCAGCCTCTTCCACCCTGTATAAGTACAGTAAAAAATTGGAAGCTCTTTAATTTTTCAAGTTGGCTTAATAAATGGTATTTGGTGGCAAAAACCAGGGCAAACTAGTAAGCAATAAATCCTTTAACCGCCTAAATGGCTCATATTAATACGTTTGTGTAAACCCTAAAGCTCCTCGAATTCATTATATACCCTCGTTAGTAGAAATGGAAGAATGCGCACATGTCACGTTCTACAATGCTTTGTCAAATGATTTGCTAACAATGAGTGTTTTAATATGACGTCGTTAGCCTACATTATCCTTTCTTTTCTTGTGAATGCCCTAAATATGACGGAGACGGAAAATCATTTTTAATTTTTCCCGTATAGCAGGTTAGGCAGAGCTGTAAAGAGTCTAGTCTCGCAGTTCACCTATCTCTGCCTAAATTTGAGATTATGTGTTAAGTGGCTCATCTTTATTTTGCACTTTGTTTTGCCAAAGCTAGGCAAAGATTCGAGGAGGTCTTGGAGTTGGTGATGTAATGGATAAGCTCCAAGAGCGTTACGCCAAGGACTAATGTTGGAAGGTAGTGCTTTGCTTTGGATTTCCCTAGAGTAAGGCTTCCCGGATCCTCAAGAAAGCAATGGCTGGATGTTGTGGACGAGGAACCAATGGACTTACCGCTGAAGATGTTGAAGACTGTGCAAAAGGGAGGGATCGATAATCAATAATAAATCGATTTTCAGTACAGTCGATGTAAATAAATAAATGACATAATTCTTACTAATTTCATGAAGAACCCGAATAATTTTACCCTATAAATTTCAATACTAATATTCAATGTAGTCTGCATAAATAGAAGATTGATAACGTCATTGTTGTGTTTGGATAAATGAAGTAGTCTAAGAGGCGTTGTAATTATTCCTTCTATATTACATTCCAAAAATAAATAAATAATTAAAAAAGCTTTCTAAACCTTCTTCACATACACTAACACACATACTAACACTAAAAGCTTATAAAATAATAATATTCTATGCATTTTATTAAAAAAGTAAGTAATAAAAATTTCAATAGACAGACTTCCAACAGACGCCCGCGAAGAAATACCAGATGGCTATAAAATAATGGCTATGTAAGAAATTAATTTCCTGTAGTCTTCGTGTTGTATAAGTTCACTACTATTTTATAAAAATCGTATAATTTTTTTTATCTGGGTTCGAATCTATTTATTTTTTTACGTTATCTAAATAAAAGCGTTAACACAATTTTAAAATGTTTGTCTATCTGTCATTTAACAGGTTTTAGGTGGGGCACGGAGACTCCCTATTTTCCGGCCAAATTTCGAAACATTGCATATTGAATAGCGGAACTCAACGCTGCACAATACACATTGTCTTGTTATTAGAACGAGGTGGGAATCGAACTCACAAAAGACGGACAGGCTGTCTACGTACGTACAAATATTTATATTTACATATATAGAATATTTAAACCATATAAACCTTATTACAGTTAATTTAAGACGCATGCTCTTAGTCTACAAGGAGAGCGGTTAAGATAATCTCCAACAAGAACAAAACCATTATAAACTTGATCAATCAAAGTTCAAAACGAAATCTCTCCGCCAAAGGATTTAATGTGTATTTACTTTGTATTAAAATTTTGATATCGAGATTTTATAAACCGAATCCATATAAGAGTAATCGACCGAGAGTTAAATATTATTATTTTAAAATGTGTAAAAGTCTCTTTTCTGTATAGTAAAAAAAATCCAGTAAGGTGTGGTCGTAGTGCAGTGTCAAGACAGAGAGCTACGTTGAGTTCACAGTCAAGTTTAGTGTTAATACACTCCATTCTTCAGAAAGACATTTCCGTTTCCACTTTACGCCGAATAATAATGAAGTTAGCGTATGGCTCAGAGGTACAGTGACTGACTGATGATGCGATGGCTATGAGCAAAATCCTTCATCAAGGACCATATTTATATAAATTTAATTTCCCCGCGCTGCTAAGACAGAACGTGGCGTTAAGTTCCGCGGAAAGCAAAGCGGAAATGCAAAATTAATGTATGGTTAGATTGTCTAGTCTACTATTTTAATTGATTGTTTAAATATTTCATAGAAAATATGCATGTATTATTTAGTTAAATAATTAAATTTAATTAATAAAAAATAAAAATATAAATAGAATTTCACACCATATTGAAGTGGTATTCAATTCATTGCTTTGTCACTTGTAAGTCACACACATCGCGGTCACATTATATAAGAAAGCGGAAGCGATTTAAGTTTTTGATTGTGAGATTTAAAATTAAAATGTTAACAAGCGAGTAGGCTAGTTTCTCTAGGAGAAATTGTGAAGCAAGCTGAAGATACCCGCGGCCTGATACAGGCGCCCAAATACGTATACAAGTGTAGGTAATTTCATACGTTTTCATGTTTCAGAACGTGTAAGTCAGACGGTTTAGGATTTAATTCCGAAGATTTTATTTTGAAGCTTCATATTTTATTGATAACGTTGTAGCCGGAGAGATTGGCGCGCCGAAAGTTATATTATTTTATTGGTCTTTAAAAGTCTCCGTTTGGGTAAAGAAAAAAACAGAACAATTGATTCTTCAAAAATAATATTCCTTAATTCGCTTTGTCTCACCAATATATCCTATACTTGTATTCTCAAGAGCTTCTATTTAAGGAGCGAGAGGCGGTGCAGAGTGGCGTACACGTCGCAATTAGAATTGGGGGTAGGTTCAAATTAAGAGGTTCATGCCTTAAAGCTCTGAGCGCCTGGTTGGTAATGTCTTAACGCTTTGTACCACAAAAGTTAATTTTCAACTGAAATGTCAGAATATATTATGTTGAAATTAAGCAGTATTTTATTTGATTGAGGCATAAGTACTCGTATGTGACTATAAATGCAATTGGTTGTGGGTTCGATGAAATTAATATTTTCATTTCTTTGAACTAGCGTCGTTGAGTTCCACCACTCATCACGCAATACCTCCAGAATTCAGCGTAAAATGGGGCACGGAGTGTCTTAACATTAGGTTCCTTATGCCTACGCTACGCCTAAGTTTTAAATCTCTACAAAAATACAACTTAATAAAAGTCTTAATAAAACTGTTATAAATTCATCATTTAATAATAAAGTACGGCCTCGTATCATCTACTAACATAAAATCTAATAAATAAAATGGCCGATCGTAAAATTCTTCAGGAAACATGGCTGAAGCAAACTTCTTGACATTTTTATCGTCAGCCATATCACGTAGCGACTCCGCCACCGTATACTCCTAGTATAAACAAAACGAAAATTTAAGAGATATAAAGTTGATTTCAATAATTGAAGTGGGATTTTAGGAAGACTTCACAGTGTGCGACAGTTTTGTCTTGTAATTTTTTTTTCAGTTTTATGCTGTATCCCGTATGTAGCTGTAGTAGGTAGATGGAGACTAGTGTTAAAACATTCCACTCTCCAGCGAAGAAATAGAAATATTAAACATTTCATTTGCTCGAGTGAAAATTGTCCCCACAACCTTTCACGTTTACAGTCACACGATTGTGCCATGCGTCACAAGTCGAAACTTCTCCTTTTACATACTCTTAAGGGTCCAAGTGCTCTCACCGTTTAACCATAGATCTCATCAAGCTACGTAGAATTTTTATACACTTGAAACAAATATTTTATGTCGTTAGCATCTCTATCTATCTAGATATATATCTAATTTGCTACACTCAAAGATAATTGTTTAGAATTATTAATTCTATAGATAATGTTATTCATTGTTTTTTTTTAATTTTAAAATGTTTTCCACTTTTAGGAAAAAAAAATATTTTTCTTAAAAATTAATGAAAAGGTCTTAAATGTGTAAACGGACTTCGCTATAAACTTTTCTCATTTCTAAATACTTTTCCGCTGGTATACTGTAGGTTACTAAGAGATAATAAGTTTCAGTAAAATATTAATATGATTCTTTTTTTTATAGTATTCAGATGTATTCTGCATATAGCAGGGTAGGCTTCCAGGTCAGGCAGGTTAATATCCTCTGCATACCCTGCTGTATCCCAGCGTAACCCAAAAAAACCCAACATATATAGTATATGTACTACTTATCTAAAAAAAATAGTACTTATTGGTCAATTTGAGTCATTTTATGTAAATTAGAGTTTTATTATAAATTTATAGTGGGGAACGAGGTGTCTTAACACTAGGTTTTTTCTGCGTAGCCTGCTGTGTGCTGGGCCGTTAACCACCTCCAGAATTCAGCGGAAAGAGGAACGGAAGTGTCATAATGGAGAATGGAATGTTTTAAGACTAGGTTCCCAGGTTCCTCTGCCTATTTTACTATATGTGCTATACAATGTGGATAGATAGTGCAGGATAGCTGCCAACTAATGTAATAGATTGTGATTGTACCATTGATTTTGAAAAGAGCACCTGTTGAGTTTCTTGCCGGCTCTTCTCAGCAGAACTGCCTTCCGAACCGGTGGTAGCTTTTTGTTCATATGTTCATTCGACGATTCAAAAGTGCTTATTGTAAGTTTATTTGAATAAAGAATATTTTGAATTTGAATTTGAATTTGACATACTATAGGAGTACCTAATCTATATATATAAAAGGATTTGTCCTCACTGACTGAGGTAAGACGCACGCACAGCCGTAACCGCTATGCGTAGAAACGTGAAATTTGGACAGATGTTTACTTTCGTAATCTGGACATCCACTAAGAAGGGATTTTGAAAAATGTATGGAAAAATTTTTAAATCGGCATCGATTTTTATAAAATTTTAAATTTAGAGTTTTAAAAGTATTTAATTGAACATGTGTTTCATCGTTTTCTAGAATTCTCCCCCTAAGGGTGCAAATAAGGGGTTGAAAGTTTGTATACATTTTTTTTTAAATCGTCACTAATTTTTATAAAATTTGAAATTCAGACTCATAAACGTATTTAATTGAACACATATTTCATGGTTTTCTAGAATTCACCCCCTAAGGGTGTAAAGAAGGGGTTGAAAGTTTGTATGGAAAAATCTTTAAATCGCCACCGATTATTATAAAATTTGAAAATTAGACTCTTAAAAATATTTCATTGAACACATGTTTCATGGGTTATTAGAATTCACCCCTAAATACGCAAGCGAAGCTGCGCGCGTCCGCTAGTTAATAATATTTCCAAGATATATTCAAGTACTAAACATTATTACTGAATATAGGGAAAACAATCTCTTACCAAGGCAATTATGTAGAGCGCCGATAAGCGGATTCGTAAATGTATAAAACCTTTGAATGATTTCTATAGAGACGTTTTACTTTATATTTCTTAAAAGAATATTTTATTTTTTATGATTCTAAATTATATTTTTTTTATTATTAACTTTATTATGAATAAGTAGTCTGTTTATGTACATAGTATGTTAATATCTATCTATAATTATACTGTTTGTTTGCTGAAATTGTTTATTCAAACTTCAAAGCCCGTACGTACATTCCTATAAGACTACAAAATAAACATAAATTTATAGTCCACGGAAAAGAAGTTCCGGGCTACGACTCCTGAATTTCATGCTATAGCGTGAAACTCAAAAATAAAGAAACATTTCTCCATTGAGGAATGAACCTACAACCATCGTGTTTCCCACCATAGATCGCCAACCACCCATCATACTGTCCCACGATGCTCTAATATATCGATAGGGGAGTCAAAATTAAAAAAAATGGCATCTTATAATATTGCAAACTAAGCAAACTTGAAACAGAAAACTACTATACTGATAAACGTATGTAATTTAGATTTTAAACTGAACTTGCAAGTTTCGCTCGGTCAAAGCAAACATAATGCATCGTTGTGAACTAAATGGAAAAAGTTTTGATATTTCAACTTTAATATACAGCGTGTTATTTATTAGAAATATTTTTAATCAATATTTCCTTGGATTTTATTGTTCAAGAAATAATAGAATTTTTAATAAAATGTTATTACACCATAGTAGCTCAGTAGTGAGAATGTCTGAATTATTTTTAAGATTCAGTATATATTTATAGTAGACCGTCGTAGAGCAGCGGCACAGCGTTTATTTCTAAATGGGAGGGTTATGGATTCGATCGCCACTTGGAGGAAATATTTTCATTTCCTTGTTTTAGTAATAAGACAAAGCGAAAGTCAATGAAAGTCTTTACTTCATTACCAGGACGAGAAACTGTATATATATTTAAATTTCTTGACTGGGAGTCGAACCCCAACCTGTTGCGTTTACAAATATCAAATTACCACAAACCTTATCTGATATAATAACATATAGTAATTAAAATTAATAATAAGATAACACTAATTAAAACAATAACCTAAATTTCAGTTCAAAATCTTATTAGATAGGAGTTTAGACTGACAATTAAAATTTGTCAGTCACGTACAGTCGCGAACAGATGGCAACCGCATAACATTCGGACGTGTGCTGCGTGTGGAATGGGTTGTATCGCGATGTTATATTAATAGTTGAAATTTAGATATTTTATTTTAATATTTTTTCTTTTTTTTTAATAACTTATTAAAATAAACTAAAAAGAAGTCAGTGGGAACGGCACTTAGTGTGACCGTAGACACGACAAGTTGGGGGTTTGCTTCCATTATCGTAACATTTATGTCGTCCTGGAAACGAAATGTCTTAATAATAGGTTTCCAGATTTCCTGTGTCTAGTTAAAAAAATTGTGCAGAGACGAAGCCAGACCAGACGCTGTGCTACTGCGACGGGCGCAGAGGCATTTCTTCTGACTGTCTGGCATCTGTCATATACTAATTTTAGGGATACGTATCTAAAAAGTAAAAAAAATACAGTCGAATTGATAACCTCCTTTTATTCTTTTAATTGGATCAATTTTGAAATTTGACAAAAAGTGAGAAATTACAAACGAAACATTACAAATCCATATATGTTAGTACATAGTTCATTTCATACTCCCGAAAACTTAAATTTTTCAATTTTTATAATTAACGTTCCCATAACATACATAACAAACTCGAAGTAGTGCAGAACCCTCAATGGGTGATTTCGACTCGCACTTGACCAGTGTTTTGAATCATCTTTCTTCATACCAATCATTTTAATTGTAAGAGTAGAACAGTATTACATATTATTTTTTCTATATATATATATTTGCTATTACGATAACATTTTCCAACTAAACATAAATAATTTGTATTACATTTTAACATAGAAATGTTTAAGTGTAAGTTATTAAATTTAACTCGTAGTTAGTACTAGCTATCGCGCGAACGTTACATCGGGGGGGCCAAATGTTGGCAATTTACATTATCTTTTAGGATACTAGGGCGAATACGTTTTAGTAGCGCGTTGGGTGTGACATTAATATCATATAATAGGACATGCTATCAAATTTAACTGAATAAAGCTTTGTTTCACTTACCTTGTTTTATGTCTAAATAACTTTTAAGTAAAATAAAAAAATAAGTAGGCATTGAGGTACATTTCACTAGGCAGAGAGCCTAGAGTTAAGAGAGTCCGCTCCCCATTTTCCGGTAAATTCTGGGGGCATTCTGAAGGAACTCAACGTAAGAAATGAAAATATGATATATTTTATTTCTCCCACTTTGAATCGAACCCACAACCTGTCGCATTAATAGACGCTTGTGCCCTTAGTTGATAAGAGCAACTGATGAGTTTCTTGCCGGCTCTTCTCAGCAAAAATGCCCAATCGGTGTTAGTTTTTTTATATGTTCATTCAATGATTCAATATTCTATTTGAATAAAATATTTTGAAATTGAATTTGAATTTTGTGTTTTAATAACTAGAAATCATTTTGTCAATTTATATCAATAGTTACTGAGATTAGCGCGTTCTACCAAATCCAGTTCTATAATATAAAGTATACATATATAAAGAAAAATTACTACAATTCTATTTCCCAATTCTTTTTAAAAAAGAGTTCTCAAGAAAAATACACATTCTAATATTAATAGTAAAAGAAGCGAGTAAATATGTCTGGCTCGGAACTCAATAACGTGAGTGCACACGACGACCATCAGTTTGTGACTGTGAGTGACGCGTACGTGACCTGCTTTTCATATGCTCCAGCAGTTTAAGAAAGTCTAGCTTTTGGTGAATATCTGGGGAAATGTTTGTTTTTTCTCGTGAAAAAATGAAAAAGCTCTATATCCTAGGGTTACGGATAGGGTTGGATGTGTTAAGACACTCTGTTCTCCACACAGAACCAAATTTTCGAGTGTTGATTGGTGGAATTCCACATTGCGCCTAGTCTTGTTACTAGAGAGAGGAAATGAAAATATTACGTTCCCCGTATGGGAATCGAACTCGTAACTGTCATATTTACAGTTTTATCGTTTTGACGTTGGGCCACGACGGCCTTAATGGTCTTTTTTCAGTGACAAAATGGAGATGATGAATTTTATTTGTTGTTTGCATAGAAGGAGACGACGAATTGTTGTATTAACATCTTATATTAAAAAAATCTTTCCTATTAAAGTCATACTTATTTTCTTTATTTATTTGTATAAATCCATATCATTCTTTATAAAAATTCTATTATAGCATTAAAATTATAAATTTAAAAAAATGGAACATCTTTTGTAAGTTCATAGGTTTTCTCGTATAAGAGGATAGCTAAAGGAAACTAAGGGAAAGGAAGTGTCAAGACATTTAGACCCACTTTCCGCCCAATTTTCAATCGAATAATTTATATTACTTTCGTAGACATTTCTCGTTAATTGGTAGAACTCAACGCCGCGTTCTGTTTTATTAAAAGGTGTAATATTACATAATCAGAATTTTATAAAAATACCTTAACATCTATCGACCCGAGTAAACGAATAAATTACTTCCTATAAGAAAAACAACCAAGCTAAACGTTCATCAAATTCAAAAAGGAACTTGATTTTTAAAAAGAACAATCGCAAGTTCTTTAACAAATTAAGTAATCCCATTAAAAACAAATGGTGGGTGGGTTGGTTAAAACAATTAGTACGGCAAGATCAATCCAATTTGTGCGGGAAATTTTATTAAGTAGAATTTACAAAGGGTTCCTTCGGGCTATTTATTCGTGCCACGTACGAGACCGACACAAATCTAAAACGGCGTTTTAGATTAAAATTCGGTATGCGAGGCATTGTTCATTGTCTATACAAATATTCTTTAATTATGTTGGACTCTTGCTTTTCATAGTTTAAATTACAAGCCGATAGCTAGATTAATTTTTACTCGTTCAGAAAAAGCCTTAAATGTTAAATCATTGATTTGGGTAAGGATGTATAATTTTCTTTGTAAAATGACTGTAATGATTGCAGATTACAAAAAATATCTAAATCGAATCGAATAATACATTATCGAAGTCGAATCCAAAATAATTATTCGAATAAATGAATCGAATTCGATTATTTGTAGTTTTCTATCAATTCGAATTTTACTACTCGATTTTCTTATTTAGCTTCGCCTCAAATATATCAGGGTGGGCAGAGGAAACCTAAAAACTTAGTGCTAAGATATTCCGTTCTCATTCAGACACTTATGTTCTATACTTTTCGACGAAATTGCATTGGATATTCAGTGGTGGAACTCAACGCTGCGCTTTTCGTCGATACCAGAGCGAGGAAATGAAAAAAAAAATATTTCATTCCCCGAGTGGGTATTGAACGTACAACCCTTTAAGGTCGCACGCTTGTACCCCTGTAACTGCCTCACTTTTTCTTGCTTCTTCTTTTGATATATACTACACATTCTTCTATACGACTATATAGAGAATCAAACATAAAAGAAATAAAGAAAAACCGTACAAAGCCAATGCGAAAAATCATTAATTAGAAATTGAAACACTTCACGTTCAGTTAGATCGTTTCTAAAAGGCAACTGTATGAGATGATTGTTCCTTTTAATCGCTTAAGGCAAAAAGAAGATAGCTGGGTACTTAACCCAGCTGTTGTGGAATGAGCACCTAAAATAGTTTTAGTTTAGTTGTAACATACCTACATTTTTGTTTATAATAATAATATTAATACTGATATTATAAATCCTAAGAATCCTCGGGAAGTATTGGTTCAAATTGAAAAAATATTTCTTTCTCTTTATTTTTTCTTCAGCTTCTCGCTGTATTCCACACACAATAAGATAGAAGGTAAAAGAGGGAAACTAGTATTAAGATACTCTCGTTCCCCATTTTTCGCAGAATTCTCGTCAATTTCGTGTTGAGTGGCGGAACACAACGCCGTGCTTTGCCTTGACACCAGAGTAGACAAATGAAAAGTTTAATACTTCATTTCCTCGAATGGGACCAACCTGCCGTGTTTACAGTTCCACTAGTTGTGAGTCTGCGCCTCGACAGGCCTCGATGTATCTTTCAATATTTCTTTGTTAGACAGACAGACAGACATACTTAATATTCTATTACCATTTGATCACGGGGCTGATGCTGCAAGGAAGAAGAGAGAGAGAGAGAGTTATGAGGAGAATTTAGTCACAATATTTAGCTTTTGGTCGTAAAATCTAGGTGGCATAAAAGTAATTGTCACAAAACAGTCGGCCCTTATCACTGAAACGCAGGCTCGGAATCAAATAAAAAATGTAACACAAGGGAAGTCAACAAAGCACAAAATTAGTTTTATCCGAAAAATAGGGGGGAGCCAATGCGATAGAATTGCCGGGCTATTTGGGGTATTGTTGTACGATATGATGCTATTCTGGGTACTTCAGTCATTCTATAGGAATAAGAGGATAACGATTTACTTATTTGGTTAGCAAAATTGAGGTTTTTTTAGGTAAAACTATGCAATAGCCTATTAAGTATACTATTAATATGGAATTATTTTAGGAGTGCCTGTCGGTTTCTGGAGTTAGGTACCCTGAACGCCCAAAGGAGCGATCTATATGTCATAATGTAGAATATGATCATTTTATGGTCGAAGATTAAAAAATCGAATTATTTAATTAATTAGCCAGCATTTTTTATTTTTCTTAATAATTTATGTTTCTTGTGCAAATTAAAAAAAAAACAATTAAACTTTAACCCTTTTCATAAATAATGTACTTAGTAAAAAATTAAAATTGCACAAAAGCTTTAAAATAAATTATTTAAAAAGCCTCTACCGGAATGACCACCTGAAACCGTTTACCCTTGTCTTCCCTAATCTAATTAAATAATAAAAAATATACTAAACAAACTCAAACACGAGCTCGTGTTGGAGCATCGAGTTGTAAATCCGATGGTTGTAGGTTCGATTCTCATCAAAAATAATTAATATTTCCCCACTCTAGTAATAATACAAAGTGCGTTTTATAGTTTTGCTATTAATAACACATTAGATTTCTTACGAATGTATTTTTAGATTCGATCTAAAAATACATTACCGGTATTTCCAAACACTTCCAAAACCCGATATCCTTTTTTTCAGAAACACGTGAATTAAAGCGTGTTTGCGCTGGCGTTCGATCACACTATTCCATTAGGTTCCCTCAGTGACACAATCTCGAGTTGACTGCAAGGGGCAAAGAAGCCCGACAAATAAACTACTAGAAACCTTTGGCAAGACCGAGATCGATTGGTATATCGAATAGGTTACTTTAGTGTTTATAAAGTATTTCTGCTGGGAATTTTATTACAGTGAATTTAATTTATTGGTTAAGTTAAAATAGAAGATATTTTAAATCTCTCTCTCTCTCTAAATAACTAGATCTCTCTTCCTCCTTGAAATATCGTGGATCTTAATTGCAAGTGACTTATATAATTTTTTCTATTAATATTATAAAAAATGACCAAATAAAGCCGCAACTATCTACTATCTAAATAAGTAAATTAATTATTATTTTCTAGAATGGGAAACGAACCCACAACCTTACGCTTTAACGTTACGCTTACAGTCGCACGTTTGCTCTCCTGCGTTACGACTGGCCTCAAGGTCTATTTCTAGTTATATTTAAAAAATGTATATATTTTTCATCATTAGTCGCGATTGTCTGGAAAATATTAACACGTATAAGTATGAGTAAATAATATTTCAAGGCCGTAGAAATAATCGTTTAGTAAGGTTTCGTTAGTATATTGGACGTTAAAGAGAGTAAGATTTAATTTTATAATTTTTTGAAAGACGAATGAAGCCAAACCTGAGACGAAACTGACAAAAACCACCTCGTCATTATAAAGGGTTATTATTTGTTAACAAACATTTAAAAGTTGCGGCGTTGAATTCCGCCTCTTATCTAAAAAGTTGAAAACGAAGCACCTCCACACAGGTTCCCTCTACTTACCTTAACATTCCCGAGATAGAATAGAAATCTGGAAAAAGAACTAATATCAATATATACGAGTATTGTACAAATTGGGCACTCACAGAAGTCTAAGCTTAAAACAAAATGTTCCTCCAGCCCGAACGCCAGGCTAATGGAATATAAATCTGGGAACCCGATCTGGTAGGCACTCTGTCATAAAAACCCAACTTTATGTAGGGCCCTTTAATAATAATGCTATAAAAATCATGAGACACAGTGAATAAAGTCCTTTGAATTTATATATTTCCCTTTATTTGGTATACAATATGGTACCGTTTTATTATGGAAACCATAAACCTTACCTAGAAGTTATGGGTTAAAATTTAATTAAGTTGCCTATTAAGTTTTTTTTTTAAATATATTCGATTATAGCTTACTTTGTTTCTTATTTAACTCTTTTTTTTAGATGTAGTGATTAGTGATTTATTATTATTTTTGGCCGACTTCAATAGGGGGAGGTTGTCGATTCGACTCTATGTTTTATTTTCTTTTTTTGGTTCTATATGCATTTCTTCCTATATATTTATTTTTTACAATTTTGTATTGAGACATCATATTCGGTAGTGTTTATTATAGGTTTAATTCCATTCAATAGTGACCAGCCATTGCATTGCTTCCCAAAAAGCACATCAGAATCGTTCTATTTTTCACAAATTAGAAAATAAAATGCTTTATTTATCACTACAATTTTAAACAAGGAAAGGAAAGAAATATTTTATATTTTCTTGCTCTAGTAACGGGGCAAAGCATGGCGTTCAGTCCCGCTAAACAACATGCCTGGAGAATTCGTCGGTAAGTGGACAACGGAAATATCCTAATGGGGGCCAGAGTGTATTAACAATAGGTTCCCAAATCCCTTCTGCCTAACACCGGGATACAACGTGAATTAAAAAAAAAACAACAAATACCCCCATTTATAATAACACAGATATTAAAAAGATATTGTCATGAGAATACTACAGGGCTACCCCACTCGACTCGGCAGCCAGTAATAAAGTAGCTAAATTGGGTAAATTCTAATTTTGGATTCTGTCCCGGCGCGTCATAAAGACGTATACAGACGGTCCAAGTACGTACTGCTAAGTATTAAGCGTTTTATGAATTTTGCATAGTACACGGTTATTTGGACAGATGTCGCCACTTGTGCTGGCTTATTAAATTTTGGGGGTGGGTTGTTGTTTTTGGCCTTGTTGTTTGTTGGTATGTGTGGTATTTCTGTGATTTTTTGTGGTGTTTGGAATGTTCAATGTATGGAAGCTGTCGTCGCGCAGTATCCAAGCGTCTGTATGACTGTAGGCGACGGTAGGTGAATTCAATTCCCATTTGGGGAAATTAATTATTATTTATTAATATTTCCATTTTGTCCACTCAACTCGCAATGCCTCCAAATTTGGCGGAAAGTGTTTAAACACTAGGTTCCTCATAAATAGATCCTAATTGATAATATTCCTTACAAAGATTTACAGTAATTTCCGACATCGAAACACGTCTTCTATTGTATACGTTGTTTAAAAAATTGTACTTTATATTACCGGTCTGGGGAAGTGAAAGTAATTTTTACTTCGAATGGGCACCGAACCCACCAAAAAATATTTTCGTTTCCGCGATTTGATGTAATTGTGGCATTAAGTTTCCTCTGCCTACCCAGCATGCGTGATAAAGCGTGTTTCCTTTTTGCTTTGCTCTTGACAAGCACGCAAGATACGAGAAACAAAACACAAACCTTTGATCT
Organism: Heliconius numata; assembly: GCA_016802625.1. Taxonomy (NCBI): domain Eukaryota; kingdom Metazoa; phylum Arthropoda; class Insecta; order Lepidoptera; family Nymphalidae; genus Heliconius; species Heliconius numata. The sequence goes on from JAEBDU010013188.1 coordinate 1,066,580, forward strand.
TTAAGATTTGCCCATTCCACCACAAACACCGTAGTGAAGTAAACCTCACACAGTAGACACAGTAAGCAATGCGTGCTATTAAATTTTCAGTGGCAAGAATGAGTCCACTTTGAGCTGAGTGATATCCCTGGAGAAATTCGAATATGGCAAGGCAAAGCGGATGAATACGTCGGAAATTTCTTTTATGAAAGCATAATATTGCCCCTTGTTCAGTACTCTAGCGTATAATTGATTTTTTAAGATTGGACAAAGGCATATTAAATTTTTTTTATATAGGTATAAATAAGTAAAGTTTGTATATTTGAAGGTTTCTCGCTGAGTTTCTTGGACCAGTTCTTCTCAGATATAAGAAAAATTAAGCATGTAACTTCATATTTTGAATAAAATTATTTGACTTTGATACGATTAAGACCTCTAATAATTATTACTCTATTAACTTAATAGTTACGTAAAACTACTAAGTATAAGTCCTTACTTATTAGGCTTCTAAGCTTCTGTAGATAAAAATGCTGCAATAACGTATTTCAATCCATATAGGCCGGTGCACCTTTCATATAGTATATATTGTACATTTCCTTATATAATAAAACAGTACAAATAAAAAATATAGTATACCAAAAATAAGGAACAAAAGATCCAACTGTATATATTTAGGAAGAAACAAATAAAAATACCGTAAAATATGAACGCCTTGTAGTAAAAACCGTTCAGTTTGATCCAAATGTTAACATTGGTTTATGATAATTAAACCAAGCTTATGAAAAAGGTTTAGTTTCATAGTTGCCTTTCATTTTAGGATTACTTGCCCTTATAAAAATATCGACTGAGTCCGTCTTCGATTCCGGTTTTCTTCTCTTCGTTCGAATTTGAGACCATTTTGGCTCTGCCAAGTACCAATAACGGGCTTTGAAGTCAATTGAGGAAGAAGCCAGAAGGTTAGTCAAAGATGACTCTCGTTAATACTAAGATGCAAAGCCTTATCCACAGGTTGTTGGAATAGTTATCCAATGTTATGCTTGCAGCATTGCCTCGTTGTCTGTTTTTTATCGCATACATTTCGGGAAGTGTTTCTTGAAATTGCACAACCTACTCGTAGTTCCCGCTGCCATTTTTTACTATAGAATCTCTAGGAATTAAGCTTCACGCCTTCCCTACACTGTGGAAATTTCTAACGTTTGAAAGAAAGGCCACTTCATATGCGCAGAGAGTTCCGTATCAGTATTTCTAATGACATACTGTTTTTCTTTTCACCTCCCGTTTTATGCCGCAAGTGGCAGAGTAAGCCGTGAGGGCCTAGTAGTTTGACAATCCGTTCTCCATTCTTCGCCGAATTCTGGAGAAATTGCCTGTTGAGTAGTGCCACTTGACGCCGTGCTTTGCCAATGCCAAAACCAGAAAGAAAAAATATATTAAAAAGACAGAATTATCTATGATAAAACGGACACGAAACAGACTGAAGGTATTTATTAGGCAATCGTGCATCACCGTAGACCGCAGCAATGCTTCACTCACTTCATAGAATCAGGCTTGATGATGGTCATACAAAAATTTAATTTCCTACTTCAGGTAATCGAACCTACACTCATAACGTTTAGACTCACACGCTGTCTTACTAAGCCACGATGGCTTCGTATTTACATAAACGATATTAAAAGATAAGCTCGTGTTTCGAAAAACAAAATTCATTAGTGTAATGCAATTCAATTATTATTATGGGATTAGTCGCTTCAAATAATAGAGTTTACATAATTTAATAACTTTTCATGGCTTTTCGTGTTTATGTTTTGATGTTATTATTTTTTATGTAATTATGTAGAATATAATGGAATCCCAGGTTTTTAATAATATTGTATAAGATACATTTAGAAAATTAATTTAAAGTTATATATTATTTTAAACCTTAAACCACTCCAATATTGAAATATTTACTCTTTAATAAGAGAAAAAAATATTATATAGAACAAATCAATCTCTTCTCGACATAGATAAATCGAAATAGTCCTGTCTATCATATTAAGTCTGTTTTCTCAACCGCGTAATGCCCACTGTCCAACATCGTTGACCTTCGGACCCCAATACTCATGGACCTTCCTTCCTTCAGATTTTCCAGCTTTTACGATCCGAAGAGTTTTTCTTAATCTGGTTTCCACATACGTCCGAATGCGTCGACTAGTTGACCCAGCCTCTTAATAGGGTCACCCATCACTCAAAGTGTCCCTTCAAATGAACGTTTTCCTCGTTCCAATCCTGAGAAAGTCAGGTTTTGTTATTTCATAACGTCTATGTAATGAGATAAGATTACATATTAAGGAAAAAATATATTGGGATATAGATATTGATATAAATGTCGTTGTTTCTAGGAAAAATTATAGTGTTTTCTTTATTTTCCTCCGTTTTCTATATTTAGATATGACAGGCTTAGAGGTTTCCTTTAATTCTTTAGATTATCGTGATAAAGGAGCCTTATGATGGTTGTTTTTTTATTTAATTTTGATTTAAATTGTTATGATATTGTAAATAACTATAATGTTATCATATCGACATGGACAATTGAATATCGTAGCACTAGGTTCTTATCTCCAACAACCGTTCTCTACCTTCTCCTGAATTCTCGAGGCATTGCAAGTTGAATATCCGAAATTAACAACGCCCTTTGCCTCGGTACCTAATACCGTATAAAAATACTAAATATTTCATGCATGAATCGAACCTACTACCAGTCACGTTTACAGTCCCACGCTTATGCCCCTGCGCCATAACTGCCCTCCCTTATTTTTTTTATTATATAAAAATCGACAGCGCGAACATATTCCTCTTGGCACTGCGACCCAGACTACCATATATTAGCTGTAATTAATTCCATAACCTATGGTTTACCACATATTACCGGTAACAATATGTCAAATTAGGGTTGATGAGGATATTGATGCGTTTACGGGGATTATAGTGTATTGATGTTGTGGTTTGGACTCCATCCTTGCGTATAAAACTTGGCTAGATATTAGTTAATTATCAGAATCGAGACTCAGGTGGTGCGGACTCGTCATGAGAAAATCCGAGGATTATGTTGTGCATAAGTGCCTTTCCATGGCTATAAACAAATGGAGTAGGGGGAGACCTCACACTTCCTGGGTGACATGTGTCCAAAAGGACGTAAAGAGGCTAGGTCTTAAGACTGAAGATACTTGTCAACGAAATACTTGGCGCCACATAAGGAAAGCCGACCCCTTAGTGTTTTAATACTAGGTGCTGGAATTATGCTTATAAAAAAAACACGTTAAAAGGCGGAACTCAACGCCGTGCTTTATCTAAAGGCTTGTTTGGGGAATCGAAAGCAATATAAATAAAATGGTTTACAGACAGACATTGTTTCACTGTACAATTATATACATTATACATACATATAAAAGATTTTGTATATTAAATTGCTCTAAAATACTACCGTGTTATTATTTCTATTAATATATTACAGTTTGGCTAACCGAGGTACCATTTTGTGATGGAATTATCTAGTCGACAAATTGAGTCCATTTAATATAGAAATTAATTGTTCATTCTAAACTACGGTTCAGGCCATTCGTAGCAAAGGGGCATAAGCGTGCGTGATTAACGCTACAGGTTGTAGGTTCGATTCCCACTCTTGGAACTCAAATATGTTTATTAATATTTTCATTTCCATTCTCTGGTAAAAAAATCGGTCGTATGTTTGTACGACTTGAACCCACACTTACAAGATTAAATTAATTATAATTACATACTCATTTTCAACTCTATCGCCGGTGCTAAAATCACTCACAGTAAAAAGAAAGAAAATATATTCTAATAATTCATAAAAAAATTAACATTACACCGACTAGGAATCGAACCCACAACCGTCATTAACATACAGATTGGGCCGCTATACCAATATAGTCTTGAACATTAATAAAAGTATTATATGAGGCATATAGCAACCGCATTTTACCTTAAGCTTTCATACATTGCGAACAAAACTCAAATATTTATAGAATTTACGCGTGAGTCGAGTATTTTGGAGGTAACTTACAAATATTACCGCGATTTTGTATCTAGAAGGAGGGTATCTAAAACTTTATTATGACAAAGGATTTTGATCCTAATGTTCTACTGAATGGAGGATATATTTCTATAAAGTATTTTTCACGTTTAAAAGATTTTAATAAAAGGTTTCTTAGAAATTTGTATGTAGAGATATAGGGTAAGAATATTTATGAGATGAAATGAGTATGTATGTATGTTAGGAGATTTGCAATAAATATGATAATTTTGTATTTGCAATCGAATATGCTAATGTAATATTTACTTAAAAAAAATCCGACTGGATTATATATATATGTGAAAGGAAATTTAAGTGGCTTAAGTGAAATTAACTCTAATAAGATTTTAAATAGGTGCCTAGTTACTATTATTTTTTTTAACTTCACTATAATTATAACTACTATATTATTTCAGAGTAAAGATAGGCAACTGTCGTACGTTATGCCAGGCCGTCGTTGCGCAGTGGCCCAAGGGTGTAATGCGAAGGTTGTAGGTTCGGTCCCCACTCGAGAAAATAAAATATTTATTTAAATAAATTTAAATTTACATTTTTTTGCTATGTTGTCGAGGCAAACGGAGTGTCTTAATACTAGGTTCCCTCTGCCTACCCTGCTATGTGCGAGATACAGTGTGAAGCTGAAAAAAGTCTCCATCCATCCCATTTTTCGAGACACTATAATATATGAGTGATCGAACTCAACGCCGTGCTTTATCTTGTTACCAAAGCATGGAGATGAAAATAATGCATTCTTCCGAGTGGGAATCAAACCTACAGCTGTCATGTTTATCCTCCTTTTTACTTTCTATAAAATTACATATTAGTTGAATACAAACATTTCCTTTGTTTAACTAAAACTGAATAATAGCAAAGCCTGCAAAAAAATCATTGCCATTAAAATTTCACAAGCACAACTCTATGCTGCTACGATACGACTATATGAATAATTGCTAAATTATTATTACAGGCGTAAAGCTTTATAATATTCGTCCTCTAAATTATTAAATTTAGTATAAATTTGATTTGATTTTATCGAAAATGTGATGCAATTTGAATTCTGTAAACATAATTTCGACTAATTAGGTTAATTTGCATAAAATCGTTTGGCGCTCATAGTAGAATCTAACATATTCGTTGTATACATATTTCGTGCAAATGATGTATGTCATTATTGCTTTCTTTTGACTAATTGACACCCTCAGAGATGTCTATTAACATTTAATTACTATTAAATCTGTAGGAATACACCTACATTATGTCATATGAATTTTATATTTCTTCGCTCTGGTGTCGAGGTAAATGGCGGCTTTGAGTTCCACCACGTAACACGCAATGCCTCCAGAATTCGACGAAAAGTGGAGAATGGGTTTCCTCTGCCTACCCTGTTGTGTGCGGGATACAGCGTGAAGCTAGTTTATTTATATTTATAGCATTTCTATGATCACATGTTTCGTACCAATTCTTATACTTCTTTCTCACTATTCTTTAATATTCAATATTTTTTTAATATAAATTAAACGGCTGCTGGACATAAAATAAAATTAATTAGTGACTGGGCAACCATGGAGTATATTGCTAGGGTTGGCTAGTGAAAATATTAAATATTTCATTTCCTCGAGACGAAATCGAACCCACAACCTCTCGCATTTACAGTAGCACGCTTGTGGCCCTGCGCCACATCTGGCTTTAAGTTGTGTAAATAGTTTTTATTAAAGCTTTAAATGTCTGAAATGAAATTTACTGGTTAAGTATGAAAACTTTGCCATAATTGTGCCAAACTTTATGTGTGGGGTTGTAGTTAGTAAAGTGGTTTTGTGTATGAAAACTATGTGTTCACTTGTTTTGTTTCCTGAAACTATTAAGATTAGTTTGGAATGTTCATATAGGACAATTTTACTAAAAACTGTAATTTTAGGTTCGAATTCAACTTGATAAAGGCTGTCATTAACAGAATTCATCGTCATTATTCTTATGGGCATCTTGATTGTTAAAGGAAATTTCTTTAAGGAACGCAGTGGGTGGGTCTTTAGCAAAATTCACACTGTAATAGTACTTAGACAAAAATCTAAAAGAATTAAATAAAATAAAAAACTTGCATAAAAGTGAATATTTGAAAGATCCGGAAATTGCTAATTAAGCTTGGGTTTGCTATTTTGGGTTTTCTTAATAAGTTCAATTTCCGCGAACTAATAAAATGACTCAGTAAAGTTTTTAGCAAACACTAAAATTTACTTTCAATAGTTACTGCAGGAACGTGCAGTCTTACATAAAATCTTCATTAAAATCTTTACTGTCTCTATCACAAAAAAAATACTTTCCTTTTTAGCTTCACTTAGCATAAAGAAGAAGAAAAAGAAGTAGCAGAGGTTAGGCGTTAAGACATTGCGTTCCCCACTTTCTAATTGTGTTTGAGTGGCGTTGTTCAAAACAGCAGTTTAAAAAAAAAGTGTAGAAGAATACCATTTTTTTACTTTACAGACTTTTAGCAATTCTAGAAAAAGCAACTGAACAGAATACCTTATAATAATATCTATATTGATTTTACGAGTATTATACAAATATCCACATTATTCCACTAGTACTTAATCAAATTAAATTAACGCCATACTAATCTAAACAAAGAAGACGAAAAAAAGAGAATCCTCGTTGTCTATTTAACGAAAACCCATTGGTAAGATCTTTCGGCATAATTAAACAGATGTTCGGGAAAAAATAACTGTTTCAGGTTCATTTGGGGGCTCATAAAATTCTGAACACGCACCCCGTAACGTTGCAGGCAATGTTAGACTGTGGGACAAGGTATAGCGTAAAGCGTATAACAATTAAAATGCTAATATTGTTTTTATTTATTAGTTTTACGTTTTGTCGAGCAAATAATAATCTTAATAATATCATTATCATCACCATTATAATCATAATGCCAATAGAAAACTAAAATCAAATAAATAAATAAACAACAGGATTATAGACATTGTGCTCTTCATTTTCAAACGAATTCCAGACATTGTTTGTTTTTACCAATCGAGGAAAATGGAAATAATACTAACATGACAAACAATTATTCTAAATACAACAATCAATCTAGCCAAAACATGTAAGTGGGGAACGGAGTATCTTAACACTAGGTTTTTTTTACGGTTGTCAATGAATAAATGAATCCACACTCAGAAAAGTATTATATGAAAAAAAATATTTTCACTTCCGCAATCTTGATGATTCGGTTGTACTTATCAGTTCTTTTTTTTAATTTTACTATATTACTCTATATCCGGCACATTGTAGTGTAGGCGGAGGAAACCTGGTAATCTAGTGTAAAGACACTCCGCCAATAAAACCCTTCCGTTCCCCAAATTTTAATAGAATTTTGGAACCATTGCTTGTTGATTGGATGATCTCAACACCGCGTTTTGCCTCGTTAGCAGAGCGAAGACATAAAAATATCAAATATTTCAATTTTCCGGGTGGGAATAGAACCCACAACTGTCACCCTTACTTACTTACGCCATTTCAATTTCATTTTTTTAATCTTAAAAAGCTTTTGAATTGGGCCAACATAAAAATCGCCGAGTCCGAAATCCCGCAATTTGCAGCTCCTCCCTATTATTATTAGTTAGATATACTAATCGTTAGGGCGTTACCACCTGATACATTGAATATCTAAGCATTCATCTTATATTATGTAGGTGAAGTTAATTAGTAAAGAGAGAGAGTGAAGAGAGAGAGAGTTATCAGTTCAAATCGTATTTGTATATTTATATATATACTGTATACTATAAAGCTGAAGAATTTGTTGTGTTGAGCGCAAAAGCTCTTCACTACTTCTTCATATGCGGCGTTAAGCTCCGCCACTGGATTTGTCAAAAATGTTTTTAATAAATTTTGTAATGCTCTTATAACTACACAGTAATTAATATTTTTAATAAGCTACATCTGTTCTATTAACACTGTTTGAAGTCATTCGTTACTTTTAAAAGTTTTTATCTATTTCACTTTGGATACAAATTTACGAACAAAAATTGTAACTTTGTAGTGTTAATTAGACCTTTAAACAGAAGTTTTTTAGAATGACAACTAATAAGATATGTTCTGGGGTGGAAGCGTCATGGTTGTGAGTTCGATTTCCAATGGAGGTATTAATTTCTTAAAAATTAATACGGGAACGAGAAAAATTAAATTTTTGATTTAACATCTCATAGTTATATTGCAGGCTACAACTTGTGTCTATACAGTTTTTTTTTTGTGTTTTTTTTCTCTTTATAGAGAAGGAGAACCCACGTCGAGTACCAGAGTTCAACGACGTGTATTGTCTATAATATTTAAATGTTTACAAAATTGCAATCACTAGAGATTGAAATGTATTGTATTGCTAATATGAAATCGAGATAACCATTTGCATTTCACATACGGAAACAAAGTATACAATGATTAATTAAAGGCAAGCAAGCAAAGTGATATAACAGTAATAGTGTGAATATTAAGTCTAAATTATATATTTATGGTCCTTAAATAAATTATTTTACATATATTTTACTTACACAGAAATTTTAGACATCTTTCAACTAGCTATAAATAAATAAATATACCTATATCCATAAAATTCTCCTCGAAATGCTTAAAACGATAATTATATCGCAAGTATTATCCCGTACACAGCAGGGTAGGCAGAGTAAACCTTGTGTTAAGACACTCCGTTCCCCTTTTGCCGCCAAACTATGGAGGCATTACGTGTTGAGTGATGGAACTCAACGCCGCGCCTTACCTCGACACCAGAGCGAAGAACTAAAATAATTATAAAATAGAGTTAGACCTGTTTTACACTGGCTGTGTCTAATTAAGCAATGTATCGCAATCAAAGGCGTTTCATGTACTCCTTGTGTAATCTATAAGATCTTCGTTTACCCAAAGTACAGTCAATACCATCGATTCCGGAAATAAATAGTGATTAGGTTCGCTTATATACTTATTATTATCTTTCATATAAAAGACACTACAAACACTTCACAGTCTATGCCGCAAATAGCAGGGTAGACAGAGGGAACTCAAGTTAAATTAATGTTAGGACACTACGTTCTTCACCTTTCAAAACATTTCGTGTTGAGTGACGAAATAGGTACTACTACGGCACCTGTGTGGAATAAAACTTTCATTAGGGACCCCTAAAAACTGTCACAATACGAACCAATAAGGGGTTTATGAAGAACCAGGAATTATAGATATCGTTTGCTAGATGTGGCTTGAAATTTAGAAATATTATTATAATTATTTAGTTTTGTATATACGGACATCATTACTAAATACGTTATCTAATGAAAAAAAAAAATTTAAGCTTATTTACAATTATTTATAAAATTACTATGTTATCTATTTTAATAAGTTATTCATATAAATGTACCTACCTAGGATAGAAAGTCCCAGAGGAAATAACAACTGTATAAGAAATTCGAAAACTATAAGGAATCATTTTTTTATAATATTTCTGTTATAATAAAATTCATGTTAACTAAAATAATCTAAAGAGGTTATCGCTTAGCTGCTAGATTAAGAAAGAGATGCAGAAAACAGTTTTACTTGAGACGGCTTGTGAGGAGGTTCCTTTCTCTGGAGTCATAGCCACCGATAGCTTGTATTATTAACCGACCCTTGTATTATTAAATGTATTTTTTATAACAATTTATATTTAAAAATGTAAAATTTATTCCACTTATGTAATAAAAATGTATACAATAAATATCTCAATCAAATCAAATCAAAATTTAATATTTTTCTACCCCTAAGACTCATTCAGCCATTCCTCTATCAACCCAGAGTAAAGCAAAGCAAATCAAAAAAAAAAAAAAAGAAGCAGCTACAGAATAATTTCCAACACAGCCGTCCAGGTATTCACCTCACGTAGGTATAATACAATGGTGATTTTTTCCTACCCATACCTTTATAGTAGTATACCTATATAGGTATATAGGTATTCGGCGTATTCGCCACCTACCTCAGGTTGGCCATTGTGACTGCCGTTAAGGGATTTTTGCTGAATTAAAAATGGTTTCGATTCACATACTGTATGGTCTAGTGGTATTGGTACATATTATATAGTATCTCATGGTTTATTTATGGTATTGTGATATTGCCTTTTGTTGATACGTTTTTTTTTTCGGTAGGCTGAGATAAGTTAGTGATGAGATATTCCGTTACTCTCTTTCTGCCGAATTTTGAAGAGATTGTGTTTTGAGCGAGCAATAAGAGAATATTTCATTTACATCGAGTGGGAATCGAATCCACATTAATTGCCAAATTGAATTAATATTTGAAGTAAATCTATTATTTTTTAAATATCTCTCTACATAATTTTAAAATAAAAAAATTAAATCAGTTTAACGCCGTATTCTGGACACAGCAGGGTAGGCAGAGGGAATCTCGAGTGGAAATCGAACCCACAGCCAGTCTACAATCACACCTGTGCCCCTACGCTACGACTGGCCTCAATCACAAAGTAATAACATATTTCTTCAGTTATTATTGTTTTATTAATTACTTTTAGTGTCAAGAAAAAAATAGTAATTTATCACTTAAATAATTGATATATCTTGGGAATACACGATTGTCTTTTACAATATAAAATATAATTTTAATTAAATCGCCTTCTAATAAACAACGGACTTGGCACCGTCTGTGATACGAATATATAATTAAAACCTTACAAAATTAATTGCACTCATAAATCATAGGAAAAACATGTGTATGTAGGTAATATATCTGGAAATAGAAGCAGTGTATTTACTTCTAGTTTACATGAAATGTGTTAATTTTCTTCATGTTCTCTTATATTTTTAGAGTTAGAATTATCGGATTTCACGACGGCATAAGTACGAGACTTAATTCCACTATTTTAAAAATTAATATTAGCGTGTTTGTAAACAACATTTAACTGTAAACACGATTATTGGGTACATTTCGGGTAAATTATACATAAATATTTCTGAAATTACACTTTTTATCAACTTAAATTTTTCCTCAGAGAGGAGGTTAAGTTAGGAGAGGGAAGCTTTAAATTAAGGCACCCTGTTCTCCATTTTTCACCTTATTTTCAATTTTGTACTGAGTGGCGGAACTCAACGACAGGCTTTGTATTACCGGACAAATAGAAATGCAGTGATTAAAGTAGTTACATAGTGATTAAAGTAGTTACTTTAATCACTATGCCAAATGGTAATCGAACCCACAACCATTTTTAAGACATTAAAACATTGTTCCATGACAGTCACTATTTCGGTAAGTTTGGGCTGAAAAAACTACTGTAGAATTAATAAGATTTGTGGTTTTCATAATTATTTCTGAATTTTAAGTGGATTAATCACGTACTTATATTTATTTGTATACATTTTTGTAAAATCGACATTGCGAGCACCTTACAACTTCCGTCCGTGGTCTCCCGTCCTAGTGGTGAAGTCTACGTGACTACGGATTCCTGCAAGGTATTCGAAACATGGGGTTTCCAAAAACTTATATTACTAAATATACGCGATTAATCTGGTTAAAATTTCATTTAAAATAGCATAGAGTTTTTTGCATTTCCCATAGTATTCAGGACATTATTATAATGAAGCTTAAAATATACTTTTCTGAATGAATTTTAGAAATTGCATAATCTAATGATTATAATATTTTAAATACAAAAAAAGAAATCTCCCAATTCTGAAAACTAAACATTGGTATACGTCAAAACAAGGTTGTTAACAGAACGACGCGTCCCGTTAGACGAATTGTGGCAGGTGGCAGACAAAAATATACTATGCCTCTAGTGAAGAGCAGAGTGGTGAGTTGAATATATCGATATTGATTTTTGGGTGTTTTGTTTTTATTTTTCATTGAAATTTAGCTTATTTTAATGAAAAAGTAGTTTTTGGCATTTTTCCACCCTTTTCATTTTTCTTTACCCTGTCCAACAGGGTAAAGACTTCACTACGGCCTTGTCTAATTAACTGTATTTTTTAGATTTAGGTAAGTATTATATTCTTCTCTTTCTTTAAATTCTAGAGACATTATGCTAGTTACTGAAACCAACGCCACGTTGTGTCTTACCGAACCGGCGAAATAAATATACAGGGGAATACCGGACGAACCCACGGTCTTTGCGTTTACTTACAATGTACAGTCAAGATATTTTACTGCACCTTTTAAATGCACCATAGTACATAATACTTCTATAATTTGTCTTTGAATATGTTGCGTTTGTAAAACAGAGTAAAAAAATCTTTTCAAGATATCTAAATAAATATTTAGTAAATAAATTATAAGTATATTCAACTAGTATTTTAACCCGTATTATTCATACTTTTATAGTTATTTAATTATTTCCAATTCTAAAAATCTATTTTTTTAAGTTTGTAAATAAATTAAAAACCGATAAGTGAAAGCACATCACTAGCAAACTTAATAACAGTAAGTCACTAAGCAGAAGATTATAAAATCGCCATAATCATAACTCAATTAAATCTTATATTTATGCGTCTCGTTAAATCATCACATTGTGGTATTAAATTAGAGTTAGTGTTGTATTACAAATTGATCTACTTATTCAAACTATAGTTTCCTCACATTGTCCCTTTTTTTTAGTTTCACGCAATATCCCGCAAATAGCACGGTCGGTAGAATGAACCTAGCGTTAAGATCTTTCGTTCACTACTTTTTACCTATTTTCAAGATTTTGTGGGTTGAGTGGCGGAACTGAACGCTGTGCTAATGTGGCCTAATTTAAATTTTCCAGATATATTATTGGTTCGATCCCCACTCGAGGAATTGAAATATTTATTTACGTTTTTATTTCCATTTCTTCGCTCTGGTGTCGAGGCAAAGCGCAGCGTTAAGTTCTGCACGCAATGCCTCCAGAATTCGGCAGAAAGTGGGGAACAGTGTCTTAACACTACGTTCCCTCTGCCTACTCTGCTAAGTGCGGGATACAGCGTGAAGCTATAAAAAAATGTTAAAAAACGTTTAACAACAACCAAAAATTCCTCAACATGCGTAAACCATTACAAAATTGCGCAAAGTAGGCTTACTGTACAATAACTTCAATACTTTATTGGTATTTAAATAGGTTTTTGTAATATAAATGTCATATTATTTAAGGTTTTAGACTTACCGAGTTTAATCTGCATATTATATTAACATAGTAAATTAGGACTAACTTGTCGTTGACAGTGCTAGAAATGGTTTTTAAACTATTTCTTTTATTGTTATTAATATATCAGCTAGTTTATACGAGAGATTATGATGTCCAGGGTTCTTTTAGTGAGTTGAGAATTATTCAGTCCTGTTGATTTTGAAGCATTCTGTCAGAGTGTTAATTGAAGGTTGTAGGTTCGGTTTAGCGTCAAAACACCTTTCCATTCCTCATTTTTCATCCAAACGTTCGAAACATGAAGATTTTCTCCAGGAAAGCCAGAATGATGAGAAAAATACCTAACTGTTAATTGTTTTTTTGTCGTGATTGCGGAATCTTTCATAATATTTTACAAAATTAAACTACAGCCAGATATTCCCATCTGTGCCACGAGCGTCATTGAAAAAAAAAGGTTACAGTACTAGTATAATAATATAATTTTAACGAAGAATTTGCTCGTGAAAAAGTCAGGATTTATACAATTTTATGAAATTCAGAAATCTCTACATAAATCTCGTTCACATTTAAAAACGCGAAATCAATTAAAAATCTCGCTCCACGCAAAAACTACTTGAACTGGCGAACCGTAATTCAAATACATATATGATTTACTTTTACCTTTTACTATGGCTGTATGTGTTTTACCTGTGTTTTTTTACAAAACTTTCTTTAATTTTGCGGTAAAATTGTGTAATATTTTCTTTGCTAAAACAAGCCACAAGGTTGAGTTCCGCCACATAACTTACAATGTCTCAAAACAGGCGTGGCAATATAATTGACATTACGTGGCTTTATCCTATATCGCCAGGCTTTACGTCGCTACGAAACGAATGCACCGAAGATATTAAATTCTTCATTTTATCGATCGAGAATCGAACCCAAAACCTATTACTTTCACAGTCAACTAGCCTCATTATGCTAATTTAAAACAAATAAAAATCAACACATTATAATTAGATAGTATAAACAGTACACTGCCAGTGTCGTGGTCGATCCGACACGTACTATGTAATTGGGTACAAATTGTTAATTGGCCAGATGCAGCTCATTTTCATTGTCCGATAACTTCGTACACTCGTATTACAGTATATAAACGATTATTTAAAATTATATTAACATTGTATTTAAGGGTGCCAGGGTAGATACATTGGAAATGGACTGGAGAAGTTTTGGGTTCAATTTGGCGATGTCCAAAATATTATCAACCAGTGATCAATCAGTTTTACCCTATATTCCTCATACAGCATGGTAGGTAGGGGATATAATGTTAGTATTTCTCAGTTCCCCATTTTCCGCTGAATTCTGGAGGCCTTACGTGTTGATTGGCGGAGCTTAACCATTTGGTTTGTCTTGTTTCCCGATATCTGATTGATTATAATTAAAAAGTCGTAATCCAAATTTTAGTTCAATCGGTGACTGGTAAAAGAAGCTACCTGCAGCACTTCAAAGTATTTATTTATATTTTTTAATTTATTTTTTTATTTAATTGCTTTAGTTTATTAAATCTTTAAGCAATGTCTAAGAAATGAAAAGAAATGAAATTTTCAATTTTAGTAAAATTTGGTCTTACATCATTTCACTGGGGTAAAAATGAAAATATAATCAATTTAATAGTTAGTCATGCAATAGGGGAATATTAGCGTGATCGCTTTAACAATAACAGACAGCTGTTGATTGAAAAGATAAAATTTCCATTAATAATTCAAAATTAAGTTATTAATTTTTTTACACAGCGTTTTATTTAATTTTTTTATACAGTTTATACAGCGTGCTCTACAGAATAAATACAATGAAATTAAATATATTTTTTAATTCACTTCTTCAGTTCTAGGTGTGTTAATTTTTTTTAGCTTCACGCTACATTCCATACATAGGAATCTGGGAATTTAGTTTTAAGACACTCTGTTCCCCTTAAAATATTTCTAAATTTGAAAAATTGAAGTTTGAGGGACTCGAATCCACGCCTATGACAGACAATCCATCAAGTGCTCTGGCCACTGCGCTATTACGTTCTTATAAAACTATATTCAGGCTTCTTATTTGTGATGAATAATAGAAATTTTGTGAATAAAACAGTCAGTTTTACAATTGTTTTTTTTTTCAACTTTAAAAACAAATAAGTAAGGTTTAATTGAATATGTAACATACATATTTGTTTATTGCCAATTTCAAACATATGTACAAAACACTAATCGTAAAATACGAACGTTTTATATGAAAAACTTTTTAATTGTTTTCATTCATTTTCATTCATTCATTTTCCACATTTCAACCGAATGCGAGCCATTTTGTATTGAGTTGCGCAACTCAACGCCGCGGTATCTTACTATCTTTAATAACCTATTCCAACTACTATGTAAAATATAATCTTTGTTAGTCTTAAAATATATTTACTTGTTACATCGCGATTGAGTATTGTTCTTAATTCAAGCTGAAAGTGAATAACAGTGTCTTGATAGTGTGTGAGCGTCTTGGGGACAGCAATCCCGCTGCGTGATAGAGCGTGAAATTTTAATTTCCATAAAAAAATGAGCATGCATAATAATTTGGTGAACCTCGTAAATATAAATCTCGGTAATACTCTTTCGTATACTGTAATAATATTATTGGGAGAAAATTAATGAAAATTTTATAATTATTGAAATATTATTTACCTGACATCATGTAGAGTAAATTGTAAAAAGCTTTTAAAATTTGATATTTTCATTTTATGGTAGCGTTATTTATTAATATGAGGTGTAGGTACATACTGAATATTTTAATTCCACGCTGTAAATATACAGAATAGGCAGAGGGAACCTGGGAACCTAGTTTTAAGACACGCCGTTCCTATTAAGACAGTGCCGCACTACTTTTGATGCGTTATGTGTTGAGTAGCGGAACTCAACGCTTTGCTTTGCCTCGTTAACAGAACGATGAAAATGTAAATATTAAATTTCTTCGAGTGGGAATCAAACCCACATCAGACGCTTGTGCTTCTGCGTCATGCTTGCCCTCACTAACACTAACATAGTGAATTATGTTAGTGTTACTGAAGTGTCTAACCGTAGAATTTATGCTTGTTGCGCGGCGGAACTCAACGCTGTTCTTTTCTAAAAAGAACGGAGAAATGAAGATAATTTAAACATTATATAATTTAAGTAGGTATTCATCACAATCGAATCCACGACCATCACATTGTCGGCACTGCCCCACTGTACCACAACGACTTTCAATGGTTATGGGGCTACTTTCATTCATAAATAAGTACCTATAATAAAAACAAATTTTATAGTTTTATATCAACTAAAAATACATTTCAAAGGGCACAACGTCCCGCAATGATACATGGCAAGTACAAAGAAGGTGACAAACATCGTAAACGCTTAGAGCTAAAATTGTAACGTGAAATACTCAATCAGTTGGGCGTCTATTAAAGTGGTCATACGTTAATTTGTCGAATGGTTGTTTTAATATATTTTTATGTTTTATATATAATGATAGAAAGCTTAGTGTTAAGATACTACGTTCTCCACCTTTTGCTGAATTCTGGAAGCATTGTGGGTTGAGTGGAACTCGATCCCACGTTTTGCGTCGACACCAGGGCAAAGAAATGAAAATATTAAAAATATTTTAATTAAAAATAATTCAAATAAAATAGTTCAATGGAATTGAATCCTCAACTACCATCATATAATGCCAAGACTAGTTGTAATATCTCTGTTTTTGGTTATTTATAAAAAAATGCACACATTTCAAAATCTCCCAAGCATTATACATATTATAACCAAAAAGAAAAAGCAATATAAAACATGACGCAGTAAAACTCGGTTAATAGATGAAATCGATACTGTACACTATAAAAGTTTAAAATGAATTACGACAGCAAACTATCGAAACCAACTTCATTTGCATATCTTTAAATAAACGAATGAAATGTCATGGCGCCAATGCAACGTAGTTCCAAAGTGGATAGATGGTAGTGGATTCGATTTCTAATTGTGAAATGGTTTATAATAAAAAAAACGAAGTCTTCACAGCTCAGTGGTACATCATGCGACAGTTGGGGGTTCTCGTAACAAGGCGAAGCGCGGCGTTAAGTTCCGCCACTGAATATTTCGGAAATTAGACAGAAAGTAGGAAACGGAATGTATTAACAGGGTCTCTCAGAATGTAATGGTTGGTTAAGATAAAACCCTGTGCTGGTTAGATAAAATGCAGTGTTAGGTTCCGTTAATCAATATTGTCGTTATTATATTGTCTTTACTGATTGAAGAAAAGAAAATAACTTAATTAATATTAACAATTATTTTCTTCAGAATAGTCCCACATATTTATTTATATCGTGTGGCCTAAAGATCGTCACGAGCGAGTGTTCAGTGAATTTTGAAACAAAATTGTCTTTTATAAATTGCATTCCTCGTGGTCGAGTCCGTCCAAAGAATTATGGTTTGGTGTCCTTTTTGATGAATTCAAACGACGAATCCCTTACACTACAGTATGGTCAACGAGTTGTGGCCGCACTGAAAAACCCTAATCTGTGCAGGGCGGCAACGACTCACTGAACGTACTGTATATTATATGAAAATTTGATATGGTAAACGCTGCACAGCATCTGATCGCAAGCGTGACGGTTGTGGGTTTGATCCTATTTGGGGAAATGATTTTTTTTCCTTACTCTGGTATGAAGGTAAGCTGTGGTCTTTAGTTTCGCCATTTAATACACAATTCTCATCGACAAGTAAATAATTCAATACAAAAAAATATATAATATTAAATAAAAGATTAAAAAATCCGTAGCAATTTTTAAGTTTACTAATGATATTGACAATCGTAATAATTTGTGAGCTTATGCACTCATTTTGTGTGAAGTATACAAATATAAGTTTACCATGTTTTTTTCTATGAAATACATATAAATATGCACTTTAAGGATATTTCCTATGTTGGTGATTAACTTCTCATTTCGTGCCAATTTTCTTAACTGTAGGTCAACGGGAAGTAACCTTTAGGTTTTGATTACGCCGTGAATTTCATACAAAATTCATAAATGCTAGTATCTTTTGTTTGTGTTGACTGTCTCTGTCTCCAACGGACCGTAGACATTTAATATTAATTTCAGCTTGATACACAGACAGACAACAAAGTAATGCTAAAAAGGTTCCTTGCCTTTATTTTAAGGTACGGTTTCGTAAAAACGAAATCAAACAAAGAATTTACTTTTCGAATCTTCTACCACATTCATATTAGACATTACCAGCTAAACTCACCCAGTACCACATAAATTTACATTACAATAGAAGGTTTTTAGGGAAATGTAACTACAAAAACTTGTTCGTACCAAGTTTTGGTTACAACTGTTAGATTGGAGTGATAAAACTTTTATAATAATGAAGTAAAAGGATCACAATAAATTCGTAAAAAAATGTGGCAAAAGTACAAAAATGTTAGGAACTTCTAATAAGATTCTTTCTAAAATTAGCCAAATAAAGAAGAATATTTTAAGAGCAATCGTAAAATTGCTTTGAAGAAGTTATTATACTTATTTACCATCACAGGAGTTACGTAGATTTTACCTTTTATAAAATTATAATCGAAGTAAGAATTATTTAAGCAATTAAAATGTATTATTAGTACTTTAGTACTAATAATACATAATATTACATAATATATTTTTATATATCATAATATTTTACACTTTGAAGAACAAATCTATAATTCTTTAATAACTTCACTATGTATCCTGTAAAGCAGGGTAGAGAGGGAACCCAGTGGGTTACGTGTTATAGTCTTATATAGTGTTTGTCTCGTTGCCCGAGTGAGTGGACGAAAACAACGGATTCCTCCAAGTAGGAATCGAACCAATAACTGCTGCCCTACACTGATCTCATAAATCTATACTAATATTATAAATATTAGTATAGATTTATGAGAATAATACAAAAGCTTTTGTTTGGTCTAACGCACTAATCTCAGGAACTACTGGTTCAAATTAAAAATATATTTTTGTGTTAGACAATTGACTTATAGAGTAATTCTAAAGAAATATTATCGAGAAATAAAACTAAATTATTCCCCTGAGCAGAAATGGAACCCACAACCGCTATGGAGCACCGCACAATGGCTTCAGGTTTATTGTTAAATATATTTAATATAAATGATAACTTCCAAGATTAACCCCTACAAAGGTATCAGCTTCCGACATCCTTTGAAATTCTCCGTCACTCTCAGACGCCGACGATAGCTGCTACTATTGATATTGTCGTCTTCGTATTGACGGTTATTGTATTTAATAACTTGAAATATATATCTATTTATAAATATGTATACGTGTTTTTAGTTTCACGCTTTATCGTAACAGAGGGAACCTGGAAACCTAGTGCTGGTGAACTTAACACGTAAAATCCCAAAAATTGGGCGGAAAGACAACACTAGGTTTCTTCTAACTATTAATAAAAAATTAAATTGTAATAAAACTATTAATGTTATAATCATAATACGGACTCAACGGAGCTCAACGCCGCGGAATGTCTGCAAGTTGCCAGATACCAGAACGGGTATATTAATGGAACACGCTACAACACGACGTGTGATACATTGTAAATTTATTTGTGATACAAATATAAATAAACACTGGAACTTCACGATTATCACTTATTTCTTTTGTTCATGTCAGCTATATAAATAATAATCTCATTTAGTTATTTCAGTTTCATGTAGGTAGGTACGTATTATATTATTAAAATCTATAAATGTCGTTCTGAGTAAAGAAGCGTTGAGAGAGCGTAGGCAAAGGGAACCTGGGAACCTAGTGTTGAGATACTACGTACTCCAGTAAGATACTCTGTTCCTCAATCTCTCAACGCCTCGGTGCTAAAGCCAGGAAATGAAAATAGGTGATCCTTCATTTCTCCGATTGAGAATCTAACCTACAACCGTCGCGCTTACAATCGCACTCATTAGTTTTGTTATTGTAGCTTCACGCTTTTTCCCGCAAAGCACGACAGGCAGAGGGAATCTACTGTTAGTAAAATTAAAGGAGTGTGCCAGAACACTATACGTTCGATAGTTAACTTGTAACACAAATATAAATAAACACTTTAGCTCCACGATTATCACTTATTTCTTTTGTTTCTGTCCCCCATATAAATAATAATCTCATTTAGTTATCTCGGCCTCGTATGTAGTTAAAATGTATTCATTTGCGCGCGCTCGTCTGAACGCATAAATCAAGTGCCTTGGGCGGCTTATTAATATTTGCAGGGTAGTATGTAGTGGTACTGGATGATACAGACGGTTGTAGGTTCGATTTCCACTTGAGGAATTTGTTATTTGTATTTCTTTGGTCTGGTAAGAAGATGAGCGTCGTGCGGGAAGTGGGGAATGGAGTGTAGTGATGATAGGTTCTCTCTGCCTACAATTTCAACATCTGTTACAAAAATGGGAAGTTAATAGAATTTAATAAGTGGATTTTGTTTAAGAGTGATTATAGTACACACTTAAAAGCTTAAAAATTATTTGACATTCACAAAATAACATTTACTTGAACGGAATTAGAGTTAATTTTTCATTTATATATAGATACTTAGGAAAATTGGATACATAATAATTATGATATCAGTATAAATAACATAGTAAAATCTGAAGCATTGCTAAACGAATACGTAGAGAGTTGTGCGTGTGTCAGTTTGTTTGCACAAAGTTTGTACGTCTACTTTGTCATATGTCGTGGTTTTATTTAGAAATGGACTATAATTTATGGCTTAGGAAAATCCACTTTGCAATAAAAGTTCTTAATATAGACATAAATGCGAAAATGTGAAATATTAAATATTTTCCATTCCCGGCACTGGTAACGAGGCAAAACGCAGCGTTCAGTTCCAACACACAATACGCAAAATCTATTGAAATCAGCGGGAACGGACGTGTGTAAATGGGAACGGAGTTTTTTAACTTTAGGATCTCAGGTTCCTTCTGCCTTAATTTCTAAATAATAATTGTTCTTAAAAATATTGACTATTGGCGAGTATTACCCACCAGTTAGTTTATATACCTATGTGGGCTTTATGACTCTTCTTTTTCTTCTTGCAATTACCACCCGTTGTCATTGAAATTTGAAACAGCCAAAGAGAAACTAGTGTCGATACACTTTATTCTCCGCATTCCACTTAAATTTGAGATATTGTGTTGAGTTGCGAAACAACACCAGAGCGAAAGTCGCAGTCGCAGTTAAACGCTGTAACTGCTGTGCCCATCACAGCTTTGCTAAGGCGGTTTTACTATTTTTATTAACATTTATAATTTGTATAAAAGCGGCACTATTAGTTTTATTTTCTAAAATTTTTGTACTATTGCCATTAAAATGAACGAGAGGATTGTACACACCGATAGTTTTGTGAAAATAAAAATACAGTTTATTTAGAAATGTATTTATTTTTCATTTTATTGTGCTTTTCATATTTATAAATGGACGTATTCGTCCGAAAACTTTATAATAATAGCGATGCTTTGAAACTATACAATTCGAAATAAGTAAAAAAATAAATATAACTTAAATTCTATGGAAAAACAGAAACAAAAACTTTATTGATAACAAGTTAGTTTATAACCAAACAATTTTAGTTATTTGTTATAGTTTTCTATACTGCATGTAGAATTTTTTTTAATGATATTTTCAATATACACCAAGAGTGAAATTTGCTATGTTAATTTTCAAGTTCTAGTTAAGTTACTTGATGGTTACTAATAATCTCCTTCTAGTTCTCTTAACCAGAAAAAGACAGTATTTTATGCTTATTTTTTCGACTTTTCGGGACAGTAGTGAAATTTACATATAAAAGAAAATTTACATTATATTTTTTTCTATAGAGAAATGCAGATTATTTCAATTTCATACATAAATAATTTTCAATTTATTTTGTAATTCCAAAGTAGCACCACCAGAAAATAAATAATCTACATAAATTAAACAGAGTGATTTTATACTATAAGATGTGATGCAGATAGACAGGCTTAATATCCATACAAATCTAAAATGTAACAGAATTCTTGCAAATCCTGACATCTTTAGTGTTATACAGACCTTAAATCCGTTTATATTTACTAAGCGTGAGAAAAACACTTCAAAATTGTTATAAATTAATGCAGATAATTTTATTGTGATATGATTATAAAATCCAAGTCACTATTCTATACTTAGTCTATTTTTACAATATCTACAATTCAGTAAAGTCCACGATTTACAATCTTTTTACATTAAATCAAAAATGTGTTTATAATTTCATACATAATACATAATTGCAATAATTTTAGGACTAGCTCGATATAAATTACTAGGACGAAACCGCTACTATCTAAATATTTTCACATAATTTTATACAAACCTATCCAAATTGCTTTTTTTTAAATGAATACTAAAAGCTATGAAAAATCAATGTTCTAATTGAAAAACCTTCGGCTCATTAGAAACTCTTTTGTACAGACTTGTAGAAATATCCCTACTATATATAATTCCAATGAATCCATAAACGCTATTATCGAAGAAGGCAAGAGGCCATACTGAATATCAGTTAGAGTAGGCCGTGTAAAACTAATAAATGCTTGGAATTACAATTGATTAAAAGTTGTGATATCACTCAATACAGAACCGTTATGGCACACCCACTGTGTCCGAACTTTTTCGTTCACGACAAGGGTATTTCTGCTGATAAGCGATGCCGTGATGAAGCTCTGGTACCACAGGTGCCGCAAGTATTATTACTATATCCTGAATCTGATCCAAATGATGAGTCTCCACTAGGAGGTTTTGGAGACGCCCTTGGACCTCTCCAGCAGTTAATCCCTGGTAATTCACCTCCAGGCCACGCTCCACCAGGCCCAATTGGCATAGGACCAGGTGGTCGGGCTCCAACTGTTCCAACTTGTGGATACAGTCTCAGGAGGGCATCTAGGAGAACTCCTTCATGAAATTCTGAAGGATCTGGTGGATGTATATGTCTTGGCATTCTATGTTGACCTCGTCGTCGTTCTAAAGACTTGGGCCGGCGATCTAATCGTTGCGGTCTCGGTCTGTGTGGCAAGGAATGTGGTGCAGGTGGCCGTGAACATGTCCGACAGGGTACAGCTTCGCCCACTAGACTTAGTTCGTCTTCAGCAAAGTGGTCATCACTATGTACAGAGTCATCAGACCGATGAGGCAGCTCTTCGTACAATGGTGTACCACATGGGTCACCACAAGAGTTTCCTCGCCATGAACCACCAGTTCCACAAACAAACACACGCTCCTGGCAGCTGGGCCTCTTTGTTTCCACCATCTGTAAACAAATATATAGTTTACTTTTAATAAAGTAGTTTCTATGATTTACATATGTTTTACAATAACATTATCAAAAATCATCAAAACAGAAATATACAACGTGTTGACGTGACAGGCATGTGTAATTAACATAAATTACTTTCCTTTTTGAGGAACGTTTAAGGAAGGTTCGTGCGTGTTACAAAATACACGTACTAAGTAAAGCGTGTTGACGACAAGTTCACGTTTTTCGAGTTTGTTTATTCAAGTTTGTGGTTTAAGTAAATATAAGACAACATAATACGTATATTTTTTGGATTTGTTAATATTCCCCATTTTCCGCCGAATTCTTAAGGCATTGCGTGTTGAGTGGCGGAAACCAACACCGCGCTTTGCCACCAGAGAGAGAGAATGAAAATGTGAAATATTTAGTTTCCTTGAATGGTAATCAAATTCACAACCTGTCGAGTTTACAGTCATACTTTGCATCTTTATCCACACAATATGAAATAGAAATAACGAAATTACCTCAAGCTGTGGTTCCATTTCCGGTCTATGAGGCAAGGGTGGTCTCCTTGGTAAGTCTTGCAGGTCTTCGTAGAGAGGCGCTGGCGGAGGAGCCCGTCTTTGTGATCCTCCCTGGCTGTGAGCTGATGATTTTGATGGTAGAAGATTCGTTACTTTTCGTTTGTGTCTGTAAAAAAAAATTCATGAGTTAAAAATATAATTATTCTTTTTTCCGCATATCATGCGTGATTCAGCGTGACGCCAAAAAAAATTTTTTAACGATTAGTTTGACGACACTAACAACTTCTATTTATACGATAACGACTTTGAATTATGGTGCCGTATTTAGTAATGGCTCAGTGATTAACATTCGGGATTACAAAATCATGTTTTCGGGTTTCGGTGTAAATTTAGCACTTAAGATTCACCACGCGTTCAAAAGTGAGGTAAATTATCGGGGTTTCCAAACAAGAACACGCGATTGAGACGACGCCCTATATTTAATGCTACCCGTTTTATCTTTACCTATGAGAATTGAGCCAGGCGTGGCGTGAGGGTACAAGCGTATGAATGTGAACGGGATAAGTTGTGGGTTCAATTCTCACTCGAAAAAATGAAATGATCAATATTTTGCAACACGCTTCGCCTTCAAAAATCAGCGGAAAGTGGGGAAAGGAAGTATCTTAACTATGTTCCCAGGTTCCTTCTGCCTAACCATACAATAAAATATTTCCTCTATATCAACCTCCATACAATTAAATATATCTAAGATATACTACAATAGCACCAGTACGAGCATATTGAACACACCCAACGATATCAAGTACCCACATAAAGTACAAACAACAGGAAGTTGCTATCACAAATACTATTTATTTAGAAGATAATAACAGACTTTCTTAGAAAAATTAAAATTTATATAATATATTATTATTATTATTATTATGAAAAATTTCAACAAAAGCCTCTGCCAATGTATATGCGGTTATCGTAATATCTCAATTAATATTTGTCGGGAACGTATTGTATCTAAAATCTAACGATCGTGGTATTCACGCAGATGTTCTTAACTGATTTTGAGTAAATGAATTATATTTCGAGAAAAGGCCAGTTGTGGTGCAGGGCACAAGCGTGTGAACGCGACGGGTTGTGGGTTCGATTCCCTTTCGCAGATTCCTTCTTGTATTTTCATGTTTTCCCCATTATTTTATTTTTTTATTACCAAAGTGTGGCAGAACAAGGTGAACCCAAGAGAGCCGGTTCAAATTTTTTTGTACATTTTCTTGATGGTATAATATTCTATTAAGTTTAAAATGTAAGAATGATTTTGACGGATTTTAATTATAGTGTTAATATAAATAGTTTTATTAATACGTCTGCTAAATTTACAACTTCATAAAAAAAGCATTCAAAAATAAAATTTCTATCTTTTCTAACAATGTGGTTTAATAATTTCAACGAATGCATTTAATTTTACAATGCTCGAATAATATTATTATATTTCTCCACTCTACTGTGCAATTCGAAGTTTGAATTTAGGATAATTACTATTGGCTTATTATAAACATATTAGATACGGTACTTGAATATTTCTCTAATGTGGTTAAATATAGTTTTTTTTATATACCCAAATGCGGCTTCGCCCGCTTAAAGTTATTGTTATATTTTAAACAAATTATATAAAACCTTTAAATAAAGTTTTATTTAAGTCCGTACAGCAGTTTTTGCGTGAAAGTGGAACAAACATACATACATTACCACAAACTTTTACATTTAAAATATTAGGATAGTTCTGTGTAGATTATATTATGTAAAATATCGTATAAAATTATAATGGTATTTGTATACAAAAGTAACTACGTATAGATTAGAGGCGAAGCTTGTGGCGGTAAATTCGATGGTAGTGCTTTCGATTTCCACTAGAGGGAATGAATTGATTTAATTTATACGCTCTGGTAATAAGACAAAGCGCGTCCTCAAGTTCGAGCACTTAACATGCAAGGTCTCAAAAACTGGGTAGAATATGGGGGACGAAGTGGCTTAACGTTACGTCCCTTCTGTAGACAAGAGTAGACTCTTCCTATATAGGAAATGCAGCAATTAAAAAAAAGTATAGGTATATTATACTTGAGGCCTTAAGGCTAATCGCCGTGCAGGGGCTAGTGTGCCTGCAAACATGACGGGTTGTGGGTTCGATTCTTACTCGAGGAAAATAAATATTTAATGTTTTCATTTTATACGCTCTGGTTCTGAGGTAAAGCGCGGCGTTAAGGTCCGTCACTTAACACGCAATACAGGCATATTTTGACGGAAAATATGTGCGCGGAATACAGCGAGAAGCTATAAAAAAAATATATTTTATCAATTTGTCTTGTAAAATATATATTTATAGCAACTTTCTATTTCAATCAATAAATATCAAAATTCAAAGGTCAGAAAACCAAAAAACTAACTTCCGATTACAACACCGACCACCCACGGCTATAGTACTGACATCGTGAAATGGCCACTGCTATAAAAAGGCAGTTAACAGCTCGTTGTCGATTGACTGATACAACGCTTTCCCTCAAACAACGTGCCATATAAACATGTCTGTCTGTTCTAATGTACTTTTTTTGTTTTGATATCAAGATATAAGAGGAAAAGAAAAGTTTTTGTTGTCTATAGAAATCGGGCTTGCAATTTTGTGTTTTAACTAGTAGTTGCCCGTATCTTTGGTCGCGTTGACTTTAACAAAAAATATTGAAAATCTCCTTTTTTTTTCGTTTCTGTTGGAATTTTGAAAAATCTTCTTTTAGTCTCCCCTGTACTTCCTAACTTACGTACTTCCCAAATTTCATCTTTCTAAGTTCAGTAGTTTCGTCTGTGCATTCTCTGTCAGTCATTCCATAGTTTTATTTATGTAATAACAGTATATAAATAAAATTCACATTTAAGTAGTATTCAGGTTTAATTGACTGATTAATGTTGTAGAAGTGATTTTATTTTTTTTATTTTCCGTCAAATTTTGAAAGCATTGCGTGTTGAGTGGCGGAATTTAACGCCGCATTCCGTCTCGGCACCAGAGCGAAGAATTGAAAATATAAATAATTAAATTTTAATAATAAAATACGCTATAATATAAATAATTATATTTCTTATACGATATGTGACATACACCTGCATTATAAAGGAATGCCCATCCAAACATTTAGTCATTCCTTATTAATCTCACTTTGACCATATACGGAAGATACGTATCTATTATCTAATTTTTCAAGATAAGTTCTCATTTTTATAATATCCAAAGTTCAATGGAAACTGAACTTTATTAACTTTAAATTAAAGTCTATTTCGTTTTCTTCCCCCCCATAAAAATATCTCCTACAGCCGCACGTAGGTTGTCGACAAAATCAATAAAATAAATCAAGCAACTTGTTTCGAATTTAAATATCGATAAATTATATTTTCATAAATAAATATTTTCTTTAGATATCGATTTTGTTTTCTTAAAAAATATTCGAATAATTTGTGTAATTATGTTTATCTTCGATCAAACGTTGTATTTTAAGTTTATTTTGTGTTGATAGTTAAATGGGTTATGTGATATCTAAAGATGGAGATAGGTCTGGTGATATATTATTAATTCTTTTTTTTTGTTTTACATTAAATCCCAGAAATAGCAAGGAAGGCAGAGGGAACCTAATAAAATATTCTGTTCCCCACTAACTACCCAATATTTACACATTGCGTGCTGAGTGGCAGATCTCAACGCCTCAATAAGACAAACTTGTTACCAGAAATAATAAAAAATGGAGTTCTTACAAAACTGCTCAATAGTGGATCGCCATATTTCCTGGTGATGGGGTGGTATTCTTTTTTTTAACTTAATTTTTCAGGAGTTAGATATATAAGTAAACATTATAAAAAATATAGGTTGTCCTTCATTTCCTTTAAAATATCCTAAAACATATAGGATGAGCTTCAAAAGTTAGTTAAGTGAAATTTTTAAATTTCATATAATATAAATAATAATAAATTATAACTGTGATTTTACAATCTATACGGAAAGCGCAGCGTTGAGTTACGCCACTCAACACGCAATGCCTTACGAAAAATAGGTAATAGAAGTGTCTCTGTGGGAACCAAGTGTCTTACACTAGGTTTTCGGGCTTCCCCATTTATGGCCCATGGATATAGATTACAGCATAAAGCGAAAAAAAAATTCTCTTTATCATACCACCATTAATTCCGAAAGGAAATATGGTAAATTTTTTTTTAAAAAAGCATCAAGTTACACATTCAAAATTATTTTTTCAAAAAAAAAAAACAATCCAAACTCCGAGCTGACGCGTAAATTTTCACACAAATACCACCTACAAAGTAATATTATATTTTAATTGGTGCTACAGTAGAAAAAAGAAAGTGTTAAAAACCCCATGTGATTTATCACCAACACGTCATACGTCACAGCTCATTATCCCATGGCACATCACTAGCTGTAAAGAAATACGCCAATCAATCTCATAAGTTGTCCAAGCGATTAGTGACGCGCCACTAATTATTATCGAGCCACTAAATATGGAGAAACCTGATATGTGGTGGTATCGACAAAATGAAGTGTCGACGTCGATTTTGCGTCTTGTTCACTTGTTATTTATTTTTACATTCCGTTGATTTTGTAACGGAATTGTGTTTTGGGTCATTTATTTTGCGTTGTTATCATAGCTTCATAGCATTATGGCTTCGGGTTCGATTCTCTCTTAAATTAATATTTTAATTTTCCGGATTGGGCCGGATAAGGCACGGCGTTAAGTTCCGCCACTCACCATGCATTTGAAAATTGTACAGAAAGTGGGGATCAGAATGTCTAATTCATAAATTCTCGATTAGTTCAGTTTTAGGTAGGCAGAATAAAAACGTAAAGCTACAAAAAAGATTAAAATTAATATAATAAAGAGATTTTCGTACTAAATAATTAATTGTTAGCACGAATGTATCAAAAGCCATATATTTAAGTTTCAAGAAGGCGTTGTAAAGTCTCGTTCGCTTTCGAGAAGATTACGTTACAGTATCGTGATGCTGGTATTGTCTATCTGAATTTATGTACGGGTTCCCGTCCTTGTTTAAGGTTATTTAAATGTTTTCGCTGAAGTTAAATTATTACACTTATTTCTTTCTTAGAGCGGAGAAATAAATAATATATTCTTCCAAGTGGGAATCGAATCCATAGCCTTGGTGATTACAATAATACACTATCATACTATGTCACAATGGCATCAATCAAAAAAAATTAAAAATTAAATTAGCTTCACGCTGTATCCCGCACATAGCAGGGTAGGCAGAGGGGAACCCAGTGTTAGAACACTCCGTTCTCCACTTTCTGCCGCATTCTGCAGGCATTGCGTGTTGAGTGGCAGAACTCAACGCAACGCTTTGCCTCGACACCAGAACGAAGAAATGGAAATTTAAACGTAAATAAATATTTCACTTCCTCGAGTGGGGATCGAACCTACAACCGTCGTGTTACAATCACACCCTTATGCCGCTGCGCTACGACGGCCTCGATTGGCGGCATCAATCAATTAAGTCTTAATTAAAATATCATATTATATATAGGGCCTATCCGATCTGTAATACAACGAAGAATATATTAATCTAGCCTGGACCGTGTTTCAATTAAAATTCATATCCGGGTAGTATAATTGTTGGGATAGGATACGGGTTCGGCATCAAAGCCTTATTTGATTATTTGGGCTCATTTCGAAAGTAAAATTTAATTTTGTATCACGAACTACTGTCCCGTGCGGATAGAGTGTATGTTAAGATGTTTTTAGTCTTAAGTGATTTCTGCCTTATGATATTATAGAGAAAATAGTGTTCAATCACTACTTTTAACTTGTGTCTCGGATATCTTAGTTATGTCTATAAAATAAAATTTAAACTTTAGATAATATGCATTAAAATATGGTAATAATAAACTCATTTTTGATATGGTATACCCAAAAAGTTGGCACGTGTACTTGACGCGCGTATCAAATGCAAGGTAGGTACCCAGTAGAGCAAAAATATATTATTTAGCAGTAAAATTGGATATAAATTGTTTTAGGAAATATAAAATATTATTATACATTTTTTTCTGTAGTGGCCGAGTGGATAAATTATTAGGGTTTTGATGGGTCTAGATTCAAATTCACTCGGAAATTTTTATCAGCAGTTTAAGAATAGGTTTTCTTTACAATAATTATTGTAATCTTGCTTTAAAATATAGCTTTTTAATATATCTTATTAAATTTTTTTTTTGGTCATTTTCATTAGGTAGCCGAATTTTTTTTATATACGTTCACGCTGTGTTTCAAATACGACGGGGTAGGCAGAGGGAACCTAGCGTTAAGACATTCCGTTTTCTACTTTCTGTCCATAAGAAATTGTTATGAGATTGTGGCGGAAGTCAACGCCGCGGTTTGTCCCTATATTTTTAACAAATTATTGACATCCAAATTCTAAAGGAAAAACTACATGTTCAAGTTAATGTAACGTATGGCACTCGCAAATGGCCTGAGCGTAATCGAGGATTGACGGCTCTCTTTCGAATAGAGAAAAAATGTTTTATATTAGTCTCTATAAAATACCAACTTTTATGTTCGATGATAAAATAATTTCGATAAAATAAATTTATTATTAATTAATCCCCTTTTTTCCCGAGCTATGTTTTAAGAGCCGGTGGAAAGCGGAGAAAAGAATATCATGATACAAGATTCTCTCCGCTCATTTTTCTATATGCAAAAAAGCGTGAAACTAAAAAATAATAATAAAAAAAAAGAATTATAAATCTGTGTGTTCATAAAAAATGAGCTTTATGATTTATAGTGAAAAAAATTATCTAGGATAACAATCCTTTTAAGGTGACAGCTTGAATTAGACTGCTCGACCTAGGTTAGCTTAAGGGCTAGTGGAATCTAGATAAAAAGAATAAAGACCAGAAATAAAGTATAAGCTTTTAGCCTTTACTTACTTGTCTTAATAAGCAATAAATAATAATTCAAATGTTTATTATTTAAAATGAAGAAAAAAAGAAGAATAGTCGTAGTAAGACAGCAAAAAAGTATTTCATGCTTTATCCCGCAGCAGGATATATTGAGAGAACCTAGTATCAAAAAAAACTGCTAACTTGCGTGTTGAGTAGCGGAACTCAGTGTTGCCATTTCTATTATACCTAACGGAAATCAAACCAACAACTATTATATTTACAGAGGCTACGTTCCTTCACTTTTACAGCTTATACGTCAGTTAAAATTTATAAATAGATTTTGTATAATCTGTCTATAATATATAACTATAACTATAATTTTAAGCGGGCGAAGCCACGATGGATCATTTATAAAAAAAATATTTCAATTTAGATTCGAACCCACAATCATCCTATGCAAACTTACCACTCAACTGTACCGTAATAGCGTATTTGAAACACACATGGAAAAAGCACATACATTTTCTATACAACTTTTTAACTTCAGTTTAATCGCGTTAAAGTTGGATAATATTTGGAACTTTTCAGTTGCATATTTATAAGTTGGTACTTCGATATATTATAGTATAGTATAGTATAGCATAGTATAGCTATAGTGTGAACATCGAGAAGTCCATTATGCTGGAGTTAGTGTCTGTAAAGTTTCCGAATTGGCATGCAGAAGTTATAAGTTTCCTGCTTCCTACTTCTGGAGCGAACATTCTGAATGTAACGTAACAGTAGCCTGTGGGTTTGTGAAAATTGTTTTAAAAATATCTTTTTTTTGTGAGAATATTGTTTAAATTATTTTTATTATTTAAACAATATTATTTTATTTTAAAAACATTGTAAAAATTACGAAATATTTTTTTAGCTTCACACTGTATCCAGCACATAATAGGGTAGGCAGAGAGTTAAGACACTCAATTATCCATCCGAAGAAACGTCCTTTCTCAACTTTCCGTCGAATTCTTGAGGCATAGCGTGTTGGGTTCCCACATAAAGCAGAGTAAGTTAAGGAAACAAAAAAGAGTGTTACAACACTACTTCCTCAGCATTTCAAACGTTTTCTAAGGCAGCTCAGAATATTCTACATTTCCTATACATAGCCTTAATAAACTCCAGTCCTCCATTATACTTAATTAAAACTGTCAAAATCACACTATAATTTAAATTGAGCCTGAAACCTGTCATTTGTACTGATAACGTATATATATATACAAGGTCTGTCTGTGTGTAATTACATAATACGAATGGAGTTTAGATAAATGGGTTATATCTTATAATTTATGGACCGACAATGTCATACTTAATCATGAAGTTTGGGAAGCTTTCAACGGATAGCTTTGAGACAATAATTACAAGGAAATCTGGTGCTTTTGGGGCATTGAAGATTGGTTTGTACTTGTATTTGTTTGGAACAGTATTCATTTAAGCTTTTTTTGTATGTTTTGCTAAGTCAGACAAAAGGACTTTTTGACTTTTATTAGGTTTTATTAACCAACTGTAAATGGTACCATGGTAGTTTGTGGGTTTGTTTGCCACTCGATAAAATTAAATATTTAATATTAGGCTTAGGCGACGAGGCAAAGATGAGAGAGCATGAGAACGGAATGTCTTAATACTAGGTTCCTAGGTTCTTTCTACGTATCCTACCATGTCCAAGCTTAAAAAAATGCTTCAAGTTATAATAGTAGCCGGATCTTACTGAGAATTTGTTAAGAATCTAAATTTACGACAAATTTCGTATTGAACAGCGGAAACTAACGCCGTAGTCATTGACTTTTTGGTTTTATTTGCGTGTTGAGTAGCGACACTGAACGCCGCGGCAATGCCTCGTTACCAGAGCAAGGAAAACGAAAAAAAAAATCATTTCCTGGAGTGGAAATCGAACCCACAACCTGTCGCATTCACAGTCGCTTCGGCCGGCCTCAAAACAATGATTAACCACAAAATTCAATAAAAACAAGTTAATTAAGGGTAGGTCAGCAAAAGCACACATTGTAAGCGTGTTTGTATAGTTCGCGTAACTCGCTTTTTCACGTCAGTAATTATAATAAATAAATAATACAGTATTGCGTATAATAACAATTAATTTTTACTGTTATTTGTTCTACGTTAATTGAAATCCATTCAAAGTGTAATACTTATTTAAAATTGATAATTAATATAAGTAAATAATGTTCAATGGTTTGTTTATTTAGAGGTTTAAAGTAGGTAAGTACATATATTATTGTCGATACTTTACGTATAGAGTGGACAACATAGTGTTAAAACACTTCGTTTCCCACTCTCTTCTCAATTATTATCTACCAGGCCGAGGAAATGAAGATTTCCGAGTGACTAGTTACTCTACCTACTCTACTCTACCCTATCTATATAGGCAGAGCTCTGTTCTCAACAAGACTCTACCGTCACGGCACAAGCGTGTGGCTTTAAACATGAGGGTTGTGGGTTTGATTCCCATTCGGAGGAATGAAATATTTAATATTTTCATATCCTCGCTCCGGTAGCTTGGCAAAGCGAGGCGTAGGGTTCCGCCACTCAACACGCATCGTCTCGATTAACGGAAATTGGGTAACGGAAGTTTACACAATCTCTTAATTATAATCCGTACATCCGTTAACAATAACCGAAAGTGAACGGTTTCTAACACAAAACAATAGTTAAGTCGAACTCATGCGTAAAATACTATTCAAATTAAGCAACAAACGAATTGAGATATAATGCAAATCTGTTATTGTATGTAGAGTGCTGATATCGATATAAATATATAGACTATTATATTACAATTAAAAATCAACCTTAAAACTTATCAGTAGAGTACATTATTTATTGAATATAATTTATTTTAAGACATTGGAGGTATGACTATCGAGATCTAAGATATTAACTAATTTTAGACTTTATGTATAGGAAATAAGATTTAATTTGGTGTTTTCAGTTTCTTGCGCAATTGGTAACTATAATGAGAGAAACAATGGAGCTTAATAAAGACGTTATACGATATATGCATGATATACGGTTTAAGCTTGAGGGGTCCCATTTGATTATAGGTTCTCGTATAAAATTTCACGCATCGAATGTTTATTATGAATTTGTATCGATTATTATTATTATTATTATGTTATGAACCTTTTTTTTTTGGAGGGGAACCTGGGAATTCAATGTCTGCAACGTTCCAAGAGCGGAGAAATGAAAATATTATATATTTCGTTTCCTCGAGTGGGAATCGAACCCAAAAACGTCACGCTTATAGACACCTGTGTTCTTGTGCCATGATGGTCTCTGTATTTTTGGGTTCTTATATTTTTAGCTGTATAAAACACAACTAAACACACGTAAAGCTTATATTCTTCGAGATATATATTCTATGTCTAATAGTAAGGTGAAATCGAATCTGTAACCAATGTGCCCAGTCTGGCACTCTTAACACGTTTCCCTACTGTGATTTGTACTGGAGCGTGATGTGTGTTCCGCCACTCGGCACGCACTTCCTTTATACTGGTTAAAACTGGAGATAATAGTTACTCATTATTTTACGTAAATACTACAGTATAATTAACGTTTGAGTAGAGAAATTTGTTAATTTTAATAATTCCTTTAGAATACAGTAAAAACTAAATATTTTTCACAAAAATCTGTACAAGTATATTCCAAATTATCCACGTTCTGTAAAACCAAGTTTGGTAATACCAACTCCATAAAACTAATAAGTCCAAAAGACCTAAGTCTATTAATTAGCTAAACCACCCTTTGGCTTTCTTGCTCAATTACCAAAAATTAAGAAAACAAACAAAATTTGGAAACTTCAATCAGAACTGGGATCCATTGAAAATCTGGTTCAGACTTTGAAAAAAGGAAAGCAAAATAGAATTTACTGCAGCCTTTCTTAGTTCTTGGGTTGGTCCACTCAAAGTTAAAACAAAGGCGTCTGTAAATAGTCCATTGTTTGGACCCCCAGCAAAGGGGGTTCGAGTGCAGGCTGAGTGTTGTTGAGGGCTGCTCTGTTGAGGTGTGGTTCTGTTCAATCTTTCATGAAAGTTGGGAATAGTTGATAACGATCGTGGTTTAATTGAAAATAAGCTTTGCATATTCAAAGTAGGGTTTTTGTAACGTAATTTTTTTTGCCTTTACCTTGTATCCTGCACATTGCAGGGTAGGGCACAAGGCATCTCGGAACCTAGTGTTCCTATTAAAACACCGTCGTTTCCCACTTTCCGCTGAATTCTGGAGGCATTGTGTGTTCAGTGGCGGAACAGAACGCCGCACTTAATTCGCTTATTAAAGTTTTAAAAATATATCTTCCACAATCTACCTATAACATAATTCGGTGCTTCCGGCTTATTCACGTTCAAACGTATCTGGTACAACTATCAAGGAACGCATCCGGTTAACGATATCGATTCTATTACAGGTATACAAATAAATACAAGTACTCGTAGGTATAATAAATGAAAATGATTTTGTTTTCATATCAATTTAAATCACATATAGGTAGGTACCCTGGAAATCCAATTCTTCATTTTCCGCCGAATTCTGGAAGCATTGCGAATCGAGTGGCAGAACTCAACGCTGAGGAAATGAAAATTTTAAATAATTCGTTCCCTCAAGTGATAATCAAACCCACAACCAGCACAGTCACACCCTAGTGCCTCTACGCCGCTGGTGTCCATATAGTATTATTACTATATTCAAATATCGCGAAGTACTGCGCAAGAGTGGACCGCCCTAGAATTTTATTGGTCGACCGTCACTTCCGTGGCCAATCGCAAACGAGCATACGCTGTATAAATTTGGCATAATTAGTCACGCATTGAAATGATACAAAAAAATATTTTGATATACGCTTGCTATAAAATTATTTTGTTCGCCACATGTTTTTGATTTAAATAATATTGGTAGGTATGAAAAGATATATGACATTTTATTTATTATTCTGTTTTATAGAAACGTTTAATAAAATAGGTATTCTTTATGGTGTGAGTTTTTGATTGTTGATTTAGTAATTGTCGGTTCAAAGCTCACTGAATGCAATGTTTCTATCTATACTTCTACATTAATAATATTAATAAAGCTACAAATTTGGTTTGATTGTACGCGATAATCTCAGAAACTACAGGTTCCAATTAAAATATTCTTTTTGTGTTAGGTAGGTTCATAGGTTACATAAGATCACATTTTTCTAACTAACTGGGGTCAGAGCTTTTGGACATTGAATAAGTCATAAGCAACTCTTATACAGCGATTTGTCTATGGGGCGAAGCGAAGCGATATTTATTACATCCTAGTTAAAGCCTAGTATGTATAAGTCTCTTCACGTATGTGAGGGACAAAATGAACAATGGAATATCTCTGATATGTCACAAAATAGTGATGTGAATTTAAAAAAAAAGAAAAAAAAATTGACAAATATTAGTAGACTTTACATAGATATTTATAGGGTATGAAGTTATATATGAACCCACTTTTAGTGCATTTCGTTCAACATTAGCGTAAAAACAATTTTTAATAAGCAACGAAACTCAAAAACAATTCCTAACATTTCCACGTTCAGCAAATAGAACATACATTAGTTGAAAGTGGAAAAAAAATTAAAAAACAGATAGATAGATACAAGCATATTTTTACAAAAGTTCAGATTTTCTAGTATGAAAGGTAAATATGTAGTTGCGAATGGAAAAATGTTTCAGCGAAAATAATAACCGACGTCGTTGGAACGTTATTCTAAGTACTATTCAAACACGAAGGTTCTTTTTTAAAATCTTAGGCAACAGATGTGGGTACCTATAAAATGACTTTTCCTAAGGTTTTTTCTAAATGGAAATAGAAAAATAGTTTAGAAATCAAACATTGTATTGATTAGACTCGCTAGATGGTTATAAAAATTAAATTATGATACAATTTACACAGTTTTCTTTATTATATCAGCATTATCATCATAGGTATCTCCTATGGTTTAATCTTAGGAAGAACCTGGGAACCTCTCCTCTTTTCCCATTAAAACACTTCCTTTATCCACTTTCTTCCGAATTCTCTAGGCAGTGCGTGTTGAGAAACGGGATATAACGCGCTTTGCTTCAAATATTTAATTTTCCCTCAGAGGTAATAGAATCCACAACCTCTTAATGTGAAGACTAACTTATTTATAATTAAATAAAGTTCATTAAACCTAATGTCCTGTTGAGATTATTATTCTTTCCATCATAGATAGGACGGAGAGGAAGCGTAAGATACTTCTGTTTACATATTGACTTTTAGATGATTTATGAATAATAAACGCGTGCGGCATGTTGCCATATTGTTCTAAAATAGTTTATTGTTCTAAGGACGTACGTACATACATTAGTGTTTTTGTAGATATTAGAAGAAAAAAATAAATATATGAAATAAACTTTTAAATGATGTAATGAGCGCGATAGGCTGTGAGTTCGATTCCAATTCGAGGAAATATAATAATTTAATTTCTTCGTTCTGGTATTGAGGCAAAACGCGGGGTTGAGTTCCGCCACCATATTTTTTTATTAATTATGTATGTACCTATGTTTTTGTTTAAATAATTTATACCATGAAAGAAATTTTGAAATATATATTTTTGGTTATAAGTATCTACATAAAGACAGTTCAAACGAGTAAATTACTCTAAAAATAAAAATGAAAAGTGCCCTCCAAAATTTAAATTGAATTTCTTAATGCTAACTGACATCGCTCTGGGGGTATCACAAAGCATTTTAATTACGAATTTCTCAGAAAAAACGAAAGGTCTACAACCTGCCCTTTTGAGTTTTTTTTTACTTGTAAAATAAAGCTTTTTTCATTGTAAAGTTAATAGTTACATTTAAATAATAATATGTAAAATTGAAAATGCTCATATATCAGAGTTACCATATATTGAGAGAGAGGAAGCGGGAACCCAATTCTAAGAGAATCCATTTTCTATTTTTAACCGACTTAAAAAATAGGAGGTTATCAATTAGACTGTATATTTTTTGTCCAATATCGCGGAAGTCAATGCGTATTTGGCCTCACCAGAGGGAATATAAAAATAATATAAATAAAATAATTTCTCCAAGTGGGAATTGTTCCCAAAACCATCGTTAAATATAATCACTCCCTCGAGTATATTGAAGCAAATAAATTATTTTCTTTATCGTTCTAGTAACAAGACAATGAATAAGTTAATTTAATTTCCTTTCTCTGGTAAAAATACAAAGCACGGCGTTGAGTTCTGCCACTGAATAGACAATGTCTCAAAAAATGGGGAATTAAGAAATTGTCTTAATATACTTGCTTCTGCCTACTCTTCTATATGAAAAAAATACTTCGTTATTAAATATATAGGTAATAAAAAATGCTTCAAAGCTCTATCATCTCAAAAATCATCTCTAAACTTTATAAAAACTGAAATAGAAAACGGAGAGATCTCTCTTGTTTCTTTTTCTTTAAATACAACGTCTGTACTAACCCTTAAACAATACTTACAATATCTTCAGTTAGATTTACTGACGGTCAGTCGGTACTAGCAATAGCTAAACATTGAAATTTACGACGTACATTGTTCTCCGTAGTTACTGACTTTAACGGCTCGTTATACGGTAAGTGATTTTATTAGATTAGATTAACTTTGCATGTTAACACCGATTTGTGTGGGGGGAAGGGGGTTAATAGGGTCGATTTTCTTGTTGTGTATTTTTTTTAACTTTTTTTTGTATATTTCATTTGAAAGATATATAAACAGAATGTATGTTTTAGTTTGTAGCTTTTTATAATATATTTTAATTATGACATTAATTATGATAAAATATATTATTATATTAAAAAAAGCTTATTTTTTTTGTTTGGGTTTTTAAAAATAATGAGAGTAACTAAGTAAATAAGTTCGGCTTTGTCATTTTCCTACAATAATTGCTTTGGGAATAAAATATCTTTCTATCTGTGATAACCGTCACGGCTTAATATCATGAACTAGTTCATACTAGTTCGGTTGAAAAAATATATTTATGTTTATATATTCCCTAAGCAACACGCAATGCTTCCAGAATTCCGCGAAAAGTAGAGGAACGGTTGTAGAGTGTTAACATCAGGTTCCCAGGTTCCCTCTGCCTATTCTAATATATGCCGGATACAGCGTGAAGCTAAAAAAACATTGAAAAAAAAGTTACAGGTACAACCAACTATATATAGGCCAAAGCTCGTATTTTATTTATATAGTACAATAAAACTAAATATAAATCGTATGAAAATTTTCACTCTGTCGTTTCATTCTATAGCTGTACTCGTATGTAGGCACGTGAGGTGTGGGCGTCACTGCCGACGATTGTGACTGACGTAACGTTAGAGTATTTGTTTAGTTTAACCCACGTCGTTCACTTTTACATTTTATGAACAGAAATGTAAGAAAAAAGTCAGTTAAAAATAGTTAAATGCGAATTTAGTTTTATATTCGAAAACTGTAGGACGAATGGACATTATTATATTATTGGTTTTCTTATTTTTCATTATGCTGAGTGGGGATTGAACCTACAACTATCGATAACTATAAAGGCCTCGATTTTATATTCATAAAAGTCTTTGATTTTAGATAAATATTTAATATGTGAATAGAAATATCATCGATCTTAAGCTACGAGCACCTTAAAACTCAGCTTCACGCTGTATTCCGCATACAGCAGGGTAGGCAGAGGGAACCTAGTGTTAAGAAACTCCATTCCGCACTTTCTGCCGAATTTTGGAGGCATTGCGTGTTGAGGGGCAGAACTCAACGCCGCGCTTTGCCTCGACACCAGAGCGAAAAAATGAAAATGTAGATGTAAATAAATATTTCACTTCCTCGAGTGGGGATCGAACCCACAACCGTCACGTTACAGCCACACCGTTGTGGTGCTGCGCCACGGCGACCTTAGACCTTAAAACTGATTCAATTTTATATCCTCTTACATAATTTTAAGTCCTTAGTACGTTGGGGAAAGGATTTTTCATATAACATATCAAAATCTACGCAAACTTGCCAACGATAACTACTTTTCCATATAAACAAAATATTATAAATTTATAACCAAATTAAAATTTCTGTCAGCTTATTAAATTAATATATTTAAAATAACATTACATTTTTGGTCTTGTTAAGGCTTAAATCTGATGACGTCGAGTTGTCCGTGGAGTATTGTGACAAGTTTTATTTAATCTGCTCAAATCAAGTTAAAGGAGGAAGCGTTTTTTAATAATAATATAAAAAAGTGATTTTAAAATTGCATATTAATCTGGGAACCTAGTGTGATGACACTCCGTTCCCCATTTTCCACGGAATTCTTGAACTAAAGCTAAGTAATTAAAATATTAATTTCAATTCCCCGAAAGCGAATCAAACCCACAACCTGTCCTGGTCCTGCGTTGCATATAATATAAGAAAACTTCTCAAAAAAACCTAAAAATCACAAATCCATATATTATATTTGAGCTTCTTACTTCTACTCTACAGCCAAGAACCAGACTAAATCTCGAATAGGTGACAGTTGTAATCAACTTTGCCGAGACGTATGTGACGACGGTTTTAACGACGATTAAACTGTCACATCCACTCCTGTCTCCAGATCGGTGGCGCTAATTCGTGAAAATATTGTTTTGTTCCCCCCTTTTCCACTTTCTTGGTGATTTAGTGACGATTTGATGGTGATGGTGGAAGGATTTTATGGTTTGAAGATGGGTAATTTGGAGTTGGATTTGGAGTGAGTTTTAATTTGGTATTTGTTGATAGAAATTTGGATCGTTATATTTTATTTATTCTTCTGCTTAATTAATGACTAATGGTGGAATTAAAGACCGTTGTTTGTCTTGTTACCAGATCGAGGAAGTGAAAATAATTCATGCATTTCTACATTCTTTCTCTATACAAACTATAACTGCATCAAATTTCATACTCCTCCTACTCTAATCTGCGTAATTTTCTTAAAAAGGTGTACACAGTTTTCTTATTATTAGTACCTATATAGATAGTAAATTATTGTTTAAATTAAAAATATGATTATTAATATTTAAATTATATTTTATTATATTAAGACATTACTTACTTCCAAATAAGTATGGCTCCTATAAACACGCCTATGATGAGTACGACGGAACAGAGTGCGATGACAGCTGACGTTTGAAACGATGGCCCGCTGTGGTTGTACGCGTCTATCTTCTGTAAAAGAAAATTATGATTAATTAAAGATATTTTATATTTAAGAAAAATATATTATTTATGATGAAATACAGCGTTGAGTTACGCCCTCCAATTCACAATGTCTCTAAAAATTATTGGAAAGAGGAAAATTTCTTGACAATCGGTTCTCTGATGCAAATAACAATTTCCTCGAATATTATTAGATTATTTTTACTGTATTTAATATTACGCAAAGACGAATCTATTAGACTTAACAAGTTGAAATTCGGAATATGACCCAATTGTTTTTCATTTTACATACTAAAGTCCAACACACAACACAAACAAAGTTGCTGGCAACGACTAGTTCTACAAAAATATATATATGTATTTTACAATTCTTATAAATCACTCAATATAATAAATATTAGATATTTACAGAAACATTTCGAAAACAGGTGCTTTGAATTCCCATTGTGAAAATAAAAAATAAACGTAATATCATTCAACATTTCATATTTTTCCTCCTTACAAAATATTCAAAATGTGAAAAACTGGTAGCATTAAGAAAATTGAAACATGTCACGTTTAGCCCGTAATAGGTAGCTTTGTAAGAAAATTCTTTAGTCATCACTTTATTTGGAGCGTAAATTACACTTCGTTCGATAAATTATATCATGGAATTATGTACGGACAGATTTTTTATATGTTTATATAGTGAAAATAATTTTGTTTCCCTTTTTGGTAGTATGCTGTCGGCGTATAACGAAAAGAAGGCTTTATTGCTAGTAACTATTTTGGTAGGGGTCGAGCAATCTTTAGAGCAGGTTTGAGACGATCTCGATGGGTGTGAATTCGATCTCAATTCGAGGGATTGATTGTTTTTAATTTACTTTAATTTTTCTGCTTTTTGAGTGCTGCTCGTAGGAAACGGAGTATCTTTACACTAAGTACCTACCCTGCAATGCGAAAAAAACCTTCTTTCTTTGAGTTGCGTATAAAATTTTTGCTTCTATCATTCATATAATTTTCTAAAAAAATTGTGGCGATTCTCTATCTCAAGAGTTTTACATTTTGCATAACGAAATTTGAAAAAACTAAATAAGATACTTTACTTGCTTTCTATCTCTCTCTCTCTCTCTATCTCCATAAATCCATTAAACAATATA
This sequence comes from Heliconius numata, assembly GCA_016802625.1. Classification (NCBI taxonomy): domain Eukaryota; kingdom Metazoa; phylum Arthropoda; class Insecta; order Lepidoptera; family Nymphalidae; genus Heliconius; species Heliconius numata. Next base: position 1,108,866 of record JAEBDU010013188.1, read on the forward strand.
ATAATTGTAATACAACACAAAATGAACAAAAAAAATCAATACAAACACACCAAAACACAAATTAATCAAAACTAAGTATCTGTGTAGATAATAATTCAATACTAGAATAGTTGGACCAGATCCAGATACCAGCGGAACAATCGCGTATACCATTTGTCATAAATATGACGGAGAAATAGGCACTCATGTGTACCCCTGAAAGGCTATAATGCAATACGCTAGTGACATAATCACTTTTGGACACTACTCCTAATATGTCTTGGAAGGAGTCTGCTACAATCCTAGCCAAATTTGGACCATTTGAAAATTTCCACTTCCATAGCTCATTTCTGCCAAAATTGTTGATAATGGATGTTATTCTATAGTTTGTAGATCGTTTGTTGTTTGATATATTGTATTAGCCTGGATTTTGGATTAACTTTTGTATGGTTGTTTTAGTTATGTATTGGTTAAAGACAAATCAGTTTCACATTGTATCCTGCAATAAAATACTGCTAACAGTAGGGTAGGCAGAGGGAACCTAGTGTTAAGACACTTCGTTCTGGAGGCATTACGTGTTGAATGGAATAATTCACTCTCTCGATTAAGAATCGAACAATTTTATTTACATTTATTGAAACAATAAAAAATCCTCCATCATATTAAAATAATACCAATTCATACTAAACTTAAGGTGAAGTAATAACTTCACAACACGCTTTTGAAGAAGCTCATTGTGGCCCCATGTACCTAATACTTTCCCTCTCGAGAATTCATACAAAAAAACAAAAAAAAGGGTCGAAAAAATGCCTTTGTTTTTTACCCCACTAGATTGACAAAGGCGAGGAATTCCACAAAATTGACAGAAGTAATGATGTTGAAAATTTATTCTAATATTGAACTTTAAAACTTAAATATAAATTGTTAAGTTAATGTATATTAGGGTTAGATGTGCAACGGATGAATAGTTTTTTTCTTCACACACCATTTTCCTTTAAGACATTGGGTGTTGTCTGGCGAAACTTAACGCCGTACGTGCAAGGAAATGATAGCAATTAACTTCTCCAAATGTGAATCGAACCCATAAACGTAGTATAATGAGATGCTTGAGCCTTTTTCCTTTTGATAACTTAATTCATTAAATGTTGTCGTAAGATTTTTTTATTAGTTCTATATTATAGAAACAAATTTTAATAATAAAAGAATAAAAGGTTGTCAGACAATACAGTAGTATATCAAAAAGGAAAGGAAAGTGGTTATTTGTCTCTAAACCCATTTATATTATGCATGGATGACATTTTATTTACGAGGGAAGAACCCTACAGACATTCATAATAATAAAATGCAGTTATATTGCATATTCTGTTAAATATTATAATAAAAGATATAGATAGGATGTAAAGAGTGCTTCACAGCTGGTATGCATAGGAGCCATCTGTCGCTATTTCTTATATGAATTCAGTACTGTGTCAAAGTCTAATTGAGGCCTCCCCGTTCTCCCTTCGTTCTCTTCCTTTCTCCTTCGTTATTCTTCAGGTACATCAGGTAGGAGTAATGTAAATAATGTAAATAATTAATACTTTCATTTACCTCAGTGGGGATTGAACCCACTACGAATGTGTTGACAGTCTGGCTTCTTAGACATTAGTAGTTAGTCCCAGTGAATCATATTCACAGGACAATGTAAATTCTAACAAACGACTTATGAATTGATGAATTTAAAATGAAAACAAGATTAATCATAGAGCTGTACGTAAAAACTATTTACAAATAAGCTTGAGTAGTTATTGTTCGAATTACTAATAAACAATTTCTATTTTCAAGTATTTTAAAACTAATTCATTACTTACAATGAGGAAATTTAAAAAAATACCTTCCACCTTTTTCCTTCCACTTTTGTTGATTGTTTCTTGATTTACTTATATGACATTTTGGCAAATATTATTCTAAGCTTTTCGTAACAAAAAAATAGGTTCTGGTCATTTCTTTCTCAGCATTTTTCGAAGTCATTCGAAATTCATACTATCCTACCAACCTTACTTTATTTACCCATTATTTATTATTATTATTTTAACTAAATGTATCATTATGAAACTTGGCAATTATATAAAGTTTAAGCAAAAACAGAAAGAGCCGAGTGATATGACTTTTTTCTCCTCTTTCCGCCCTTATTACGATGTCATATTTCAAGTGACCGATTCCAACGCCGAATTCCATTATTATACGTATATGTGCAAATATGGAGGGTGTGCTAATGTTTTTCGGCATTTCGAAGCAATTAGGGTGCGGCGCAAATAATATTATGTAAGGCAATTCGATAGATTTTATCGAATTAGGGCGTCTGCCTGTCCATTTTGTATGGGAGTAATGAAATATCATTGCTTTATACGTTATTAGGGCCTAGGGAGTAGGGTATGTGGAGTTATTGTTTTAGGTAGTGTTTTGTAGAGAGGAAAATTAGGTTTATCTTTGTATATTTGCTTATGTAAATATATATATTAAACGAAATTTGATTTTTTCAATACAATTATATAAAATCGAACCTACAACTATCGTGTACAGAGATTTCTTAACTGTAACACAGTAGAGTTCATACATTTATGTTTTATATCATAGCAAGGCTTAGTTTTCTTTGCCTATGCCTATTAAGACACTTCTGTTCTCCACTTTCCGCATTGAGTGTTGGATGTCGCGCTTAACCTCATTACCAAAGCGGAGAAATGAATATTAAATATTTCTTTTATACCAATGGAAATCGAACCAACTACCTCTCTCATTTACAGTCACATTCTTATACAAGACTAAGTTGTAAAGTATATTTACTATCTATACCATTGAACACTTAAGTACATTTTAAACAATATACCAAATCAATTGTGTAAATAACTTTAGAACGTTAACTCGTTAAGAGGTCGCGTTAGAACTCGTTTAATAATATACATACACACTCGTACACACACACTTACGTACATGTGTACTTATGAGAATGATAAAGGAAAGCTAGTTAAAAATTCCACCATATATCGATATGGCCATGATCAGTTTTCAACGCAAGTAATTAAGAATGTAATGTTCTTCAAAATCTCTTTTATATTGCGTGTTGAGTAACGGAATTCAACGCTGCGTTTTCCCCGTTAACAGAGCTACGAAATGAAAATATTAAATAATTGATTCACCTAAATGGGAATCGAACCCACAACCGTCGCGTTTAAAGCCGCACGTATGACCCATACGCCACGGTGGCTTCCGTTCAATATTAATATTTAAAAATTAACCCTAATATCATCAGATAAGCTAAAACCAGTAATACCTCAACCAAAGCACATATATTACGGATATCATAAGTTATCTAAAACATTCCCAAGCTGGTCATTGTATCGATATTCCATAAAACAGATAAATATCAGACAAGACCAGGCCCAAGAGAATTAAACTTGAAAAAAGGGACCTCGATTTGTCAAAACGTCCAGCTATCTGTATAGGAATCCGTCATCGGGGCAAGACGATTTATCGAAGGTATATCTCGTGTATCTAAACAAAAGATACGGATATATCTTAAGAACAATATTCTAAATTCTCCGGATGATATGGATTGGGTGACCATCGATGGTGAATGTGAAGGAGAGTGATAAGAAATGCAAGAAGTTAAAATTTTTGTAATTAGGAATAATTTCACAGAAGATTTTTTATTTATATTCAATTCCACATAATTATTTAATAAATCAGCTTCACGCTGTATCCCGCACGCAGCAGGGTAGGCAGAGGGAACCTAGTTTTAAGAAACTCCGTTCCCCACTTTCAGCCGAGTTCTGGAGGCATTGCGTGTTGAGTGGCAGAACTCAACGTTAATTAATCATAATTATATTAAAATATTAAAGTAGAACATTAGCAGACCAGATAGAGGGAAGCTAGTATTAAGATATCTTGAGATTCTCCACACACAAATGATAGAACCAAATTTCAATTCACAAACGAAATATAAATATTGTCCCATAAATATAAGCTGCACAGCCACCCTCACCCAACCGATCTGAAGACGGTAGCTATTTGTCAATGCTCGTCGTTTAATTATTAAAAAGCAGGAAAAGAATTGGAAGGGTTTTAATTAATTTGGTCCTGCTACTGGAAGTTTTTTATAAATTATGATCCTATCCTATCCTTAATTTTTTAGAGGATTCCAAAATAAGACAATTAAGCAAAGGGTGGAGTGGGGACTCGTTATTGAATGGTACGCCATTTTATGAAATACATTTTTTTTAAATTTCAAAATGTATAATTAATTGGAAGTCTTTTGTGTGGAATTGTTTTGAATTTACTGGGTTTTTGTGGATGTGAGTTCATGTTTTAGTTAAAATTTAGGATATAAAAAAATCTACACGTTAGCAAGAAATATTTTTATTGCTAAATTGTAGATTACGATTTTTCTTGTTCTTATAATATATTTTACTTTTGTTTTCAAATACTTTCCTGTTCTTCTAGTAATATGTACTCGTATATGCTTATTGGCATAGTTGTTAGTTGTTAATATTCAAGATATGTGAGTTCATAAACATGTAAAACTCTAAAACGATATGATCCAAATTTATATTTTCTTATTAATATTTAATTTCTTATTAAAATCTAATTATTAATAAATAATATATAACTAACTTCTATTAACAATCCTTTAATTTAAATATAATTAATATACGTTCCTAAGCGAAAATCTCAAATCTTCGAAGATCTAGACAAATATATTGAACGAAATTCATCGGCTGTACCAACTTTAATAGGGTTCTTATAAACTTTTTAACTTACATAACGGCTGCATTAGAAAATCACGACAGTCAATTTCCGACATCGGCTAACAAGTTCACTTACAAAGTTTCTAGTAAACTTATACCTGATCGATATATTATTGTACCTGAAGTTAAACAACCGTAGTTATATTGTTTTAGCTTCACGCTGAATCCCGCACATAGCAAAGCGGTGTTGAGTTCCGCTACTCAACACGTAATGCCTCAAGAATTATCTTTATGGGAACGGCGTTGTTCAATAATAGGTTTTCAGATTCCATCTCCCTAACTTGTTATGCATTGGATAAATTGGTGTAGCGGAAAAAAATAAAAATCTAAAATAGAGAGATTGGTTACTAAGTTTTCTTTACTATCAATGTAGATAAAAAATGCGTTATCACTTTCTACTCTTAAAGACAAAATTGAAGATTAAAAAAATAAGAACTCGAAGCAACAAGAGGGTGGGGCTCGTTATAAGAAACATGAATATGTAAAATTAATTATTCAAATAATTTTGAAAAAACGAGTCAGAAACAAAAAAGAGAGAATAATTTTAATGATATTTAATATTATGCGCATATTAAATCTTGCAGTCTCATCACAAACAATCATAGTTTAAATAAACAATGATTAGGATAGGGTTAAAAGGATGAACACAACTATTTCAATAACACTAATATAAATACTGGGTATTGCTTGAATATTATTTATTTTTAAATATATATGAAAAAAATAAAAAAAAAATAATAGAAAATTAAATATTGACAAAAAATGTGACTTTGCACCCCAGTCTTCTCTTTTAAATATATACGTAATTCGCATTACAATCAATTATGTACAGTCAACTATCAAAATATACTGAGTCACTACTTATTATTTTCATTTTGTAAATATTTAAAAGTTAATATTAACTCATAAAATATAGTTTTAAAATTGTGGCCGCCATTTTAGCACTTTTATTACAGCTATAAGTCGTAAAATGTCCTTTAATATTATAAAAGTTAAGGAAAATGGCAAAAGATACTGAGAACATGGTTTAATAAGTATCGTTATTTAAACTGCACTTATAATTTTTTTTAGTTTCACTCTGTATCCCACACACAGCAGGGAAGGTAGAGGGAACTTGGGACCTAGTGTTGAGACACTCCGTTCCTAATAAGATACTTCCGTTATCCACTTACTGTTGAATTCTGGAGGCATTGCGAGCGCGACAGAAAATGAAAATTTTAAATTATTAAATAAGATAAATATCATATACTTATCCTATCCTATCCTATATCTTATAAAACAAAGTCGCTTTTCGTGTCTGTCTGTTGTTTCTAACTCTTCTTCTTCTAAACCACTCAACGGACTTTCATGCGGTTTTCACCATAAGGTCGAGTATTTTTTGTAGAAGGTTTATATATAGTTTATTATTTATACATTCTTATGTAAATTAACATAAATACGATAAATATGTATAAAGTCCTACCCGTCGAGACACTTTCGCGCATGCGCTGCTTTAATGGTAAGTACTACATGAAAAAAATGTACTGGAGTATTATTCCTCTTAATAAGATCTACAAAAAAGTCCGCGACAGCATATTCATATCTTTTAAGAATAACGTGTAGTGATCATTTTTCTGTCTAAATATAATAATTTCAATATATTTTTTATTGTGAGTCATATTTTTCCATAATGGTATTAATCCTTATCCTTTAAAATACTTTATTAATTTTCTACGTTAAACGAAGATAAAATTTGCTTTTTACACTATTTCGAAATTGCGAATAGTTTTAGAGAAAAACGCATTTAATTGTTGACACATCCCGCCGTTGACACAACAGCTGTATGTTACTCAAGTTTTACTTATTCCTTACTCTCAGCATGTAAATAAGTATATTAGTTACGTTGGCCATTTAATGTAGATCAAAACTGTCTTTTACTGTTTTTCATTTTAATAAGTACTTTAGAAGTTGTTACAATATCAAAAAATCCTTGCTGCGAAACGGCTCGCCACTCGCAATGCGTCCGCCGCGCCCGCCTGCCTTACACGCATCCGTGGTTCAGTGGTAGAATGCTCGCCTGCCACGCGGGCGGCCCGGGTTCGATTCCCGGCCGATGCATTCTATTTAATTTTCCTCACAGGCAGCCACGTAGTACTTGCTTTTCATCAGGGACAGAATACCCTCTTCAGCATTAACCACAAGCTCGAAAAAAAAACCCGCCTGCCTCTATAGCAACGAAGATTTAGATGCGTTTGCACGTATTGGATAATTGAAGTTGAATGTATTATTTTAGTGCGATATATTTGGTTTCATATTTTTTGTGGTAGTTATTAGTAGGTAGGTTTTTGTTTATAATTTCTTCCGTTTAAAAATAGTCATTTAACTATCTAAAAATAGTCATTTAAATATATTTTAATAAGTACTTGAGAAGATTAGTAGCACAGATTTAATATTACGGTACCTAATAAAAAAACCTTGCTGTGTAAAACAATTGGAAAATCCTTATTGAAACTACGAAAATGCGGGTTGCATTGGGGTTTAATTAATTTTCACATTATCTTAAGTGCTTTGCAAACATACATTATATGAATAATCCAGTAGTAAAAGCGGGCGAAGCCGCAAGAGGGTCGCTAGTTTATCTATATTATGCCTTTCAACTTGACTTTTAATAACTCCTCTATTGTATACCTATTAACTAAAAACAGGGTCGCTGGATGATTCATAAAAGAATGACACCCGAGGACAGAAGCGTAAAACATTCATTAAAAAATGACAACTTACTAAAGTTATTGGAATTCCATACTAAATTAAAACGAAGCAAAATTTAATATGGAATTTCAGTATTATTATAATATAATTTTTTTAACAGTTCCTTATAAAAAATTGCAAGATTGTTTATTTTTATTGAAAAAGTAAGCGGTAAGGTAGATTGCGATCTTAGTTGACCTTCGAAAACACAATATCAAAGATAGTGGAGGAATGTCACATTAAACGCACGAGGAACCCCCGAAGGACATGTATGAAGAGGTTGATGGCAGTGACGAGGAAAAAGATCTTGCAGAGACTGTAAATGTGGGCGCTCCGATCTCTGACTATCCCGCTAAGGATATAGCTTGTAGCCAGATTAGATTAGATTAATACAACCTCGCATAGATATATCTGAGTAGACAGATAGATTAAAACATACTCAGCTTCGCGCCGTATCCTGCACGCAGCGGGATAGGCAGAGGGAACCTAGTGTTAAGACTTCCCCACAAAATATACTCCTTTCAATCAATTTACAAACAAGAGGCGGAACCTATCTCCGTGATTTGTCTTACCTTACTTTACTATCTTTCTTTATTTTCAGTAGGAAAAATCAATGTGTGATTCACAAATTTAAAAACAGAAATATAAAATGAATTTAAACACTTCAAGTGTGGGAATAACATTAAAAATTTTATAAAACAACTTAATTATATCAAAATTTATTGCTTCTTGTCTACAATGTCTTAAATTTCGATCCTGATAGAGACCACCTCGTAATTCCGCTTACTATGACTCAAGCCAACATGTTAGCACAGTTGGCGTTTAAAACCGCAAACGTTTATATAAAAGAAGAAGCTGGCTTTTAGATCTTGTTAAAATACTTATATATGATATATTTTTTAATGAAGACCTCCGTGGTGTAATGGGTTTGGTGAGAAATGGTTGTTGTGTGAGTAATGGATTAATGTTTTAATGTTTTGCAATTTGCATTAGTAGTGGTCGTAATTTAAACGTTTTTTATTTTAGTTTGATCAATTTTTAATAGAAAAACGACATTTTCAGAAAAGTTTAAATAATAGAAAAGAAAAATAGGTAGAAATAAAAGAAAAATCACAAAATAAACACAATTTTTAATTTAACTTTTCAAATGTAATAAATAATGGATTTTTTTTTACGAAAATTAATATAATTAATTTCCTCGAATATTAATCGAATCTACAACTATCGCGTTAATAATTAGCACCACTGCGCTAGAATGACCTGTGAGTTTTTGTCCAAAATTTATGATATGGGGAGGGAAGTAAGGAGAAGGAACCTAGTATCGCTACCTACCGCGCATTTACCTACTAAAACTTTATCGGCCTCTCAAAGTGCCGCCTTGATGTCTTAATCAAAAGAGAATGTGATATGAAAATGCTATGGAATTTTACGCGGGTTATAAAAATGATATAAAAACGCGTTAAAAATTAGTGATTCGTTATACACTTCATTTACAGAACAGATTACACCGATATCTCAGTTTTAATGGAAAACATAAGATTTGGATGCTTTAATTGGTCGATTTACTCCACACCTTAAATATTTTATAATGTACTTATAAAATGTTTTTTAATTATAGTTAATCTTTTAGTTAGAAAAATCTCTATATTTTGGATTTTTTTTACATATAATAAAACTGTAAATAATAGCTGGAAGTACATGGAAGATATATGAAAAATGTAGGTACTATTTGGGGAATTTGTTAATGTCAACAAAAATAATAAATATTTCATTTTACCCAATGGGAATCGAACCCACAACCGCGTTAACAGTCCCTGCTCTACGATGGTCTAAATACACTATCTATGTATTTCATAATATTTGACGTTCATATCTAAACAATATTTGTACTTCGTAGTGATAGCTGAGATAACCTAATTATGGTACTAACTTTATGGTCACTCCACTCTATGACAATATCTAAAGTGTTTCCAAACACTCTATCACTTACGCCCTAATCCGTTTAAACCAAGCTAATATTTCTATACTTTCACGCTTTATCACATATGGACAGGAGACAGTTCGGATTCCGCCGGAATCCAAGTCTTGACATGACAAGTTGAATGGCGGAACCCAACACCGTGAAATTGTTTATTAAACATGCTAGTACGTAGCAATGCGCGGCGTTGAGTTCCACAGTGAAGTGCCGTAATGGAAACGAGAGTGTCTTAACACTAGGTCTCCAGGTTTCCTCTGCCTACCCCGCCAAGTGCGGGATACAGCGTGAAGCTAACAATAATATTACACGTATATTATACTAAACAATAGAATCAACAATAAGAAGAAAAAACAACTTCAAAATTCTTTAGTAATAATGAAGAAATGAGGGAAGCAAATAGAAAGTAAGTATCAATGTTAGCATTACGAGTGTTTACGAAATCCAGGCAATAAACCGTTAGTCAGTTTCTAACAGTAAAGTAGAAAAGTAATCAAGAGTTTGGGTTTAGGTGTAAAATGTATCGCTGGTAACGTTTAACTTACTATGGCAATTGTAGATTACTTGAGTGGCTTACGTTTTGTCTAAAAGTTTCTTGTTTTTGATTTGTATATTATTCTTTATCGTTATTCAGTATTTTTTTAATGGTTTTTTTAATTGGGGTTGAAAAAATGTATATATTATTAACCACTCAGTAATAAATAATTTATTACGCCAGAATGAAGTTTAGTTAAAATATTATAGCACAAGAAAATAAAACGTTTGAATTATTATAGAAACCAATACAGTACTTTTAATACAATTTAAGCCTTATTATACATGCGTAACGCAAAAAATACCCCTTTTTTCGAAAACTGTGCAGGTGAGGGATTACGAAATTTATTAGTTATAATTAATATATGGAGTAAAAGTGCAGAATTTTAATATTTTTTTCTCTAATAATTCTAAAAACTACAATTTTATTCAGTCTCGACTATTTTCACAATTCTTCTCGCTAGCAACTATCGACTTACCGTAGTACAGGTAAGATGTAGAGATAAAAGGCATTGTCATTAAAACTCAGCATATGTCAAATATTTACAAAACTGATAAGAGACTTAGTCATTAGCCGTTTAGATAACAGAAATCCCTTATCTCACGTTCATAGGTGTTCTAATATTTTAAGCTTTTATTTTAACTTTTTAAAAGCTTGGTTTTTAAAACTTTTTAAAAAATTTTTGGGTACAGCAGGATGTGAACTAACGTCCCTTTTCTTTGTTATCAAATTGCAATTTTGTATAACGAAACTGCTTGTGACTAATTTCTTGTTAAAAATTTAAGGTTTAGTTAGTGTTTTATTCATGGTAAAAATCTGTAGAAAATATTTTATTTTTATAATTGCCTTTATGCAAAATCATATTTCTTTAACTTCACGCTGTAATCCGCGGGAACATAATTTTAAGTCACTCCGTTACCATTTCCGTTACCTACATTGCGCTGAATAATGAAAGAATTACATGTTGAGTGAAAGAACGCAACGTCGCGTTACTCGAGCGTCAAAAATAAAAATATAAAATATCTATTCAAGTGGAAATCGAACTCACAACCTGTCGTATGTAGTATGTACTCGCGCCTCGACTGTTTATTATTCCCTAAATAATATTTTTATAACCTCAATTATTATTCAATATAAAGCTTAGTTAGAATTGCGCTACATTTGAAATTTTTATGTAGATTTTCAATAGGCTTAATATAATCCTTTGTGCATGAATAACGCTTTAAAATATTATGAAATAAAAGCTAGAGCTATTTTGAATTTCATTTTAGACTCTTTGTTATCTATAAACGGTTATTATATAGTGGGGGCTCGGTAATAGTTTCTTATTACAAGTGGAAATTAAACTTGTAGTACTAGTGTTGACGAACGAAAATGTGAAAAAAAAACAAAAGAAGAATATTTTTTTTCCCATAACTCTTGAATTGTGTGGCAGAACTCAACACCTTGACACGAATGTAGAAATATTATAAAATATTTATTTTCCTCGAGTGAGAATCGAACCCACACGTAACGCGTTTACAATCACACTTGACCAGCGTCACGACCAGCGTCAACCATATATTTAAATTCAAGAAAATTAAATTTAAATCTTAAGATCAGTACATTTCCTTCTCCATTCAATAAGATCATCGACACGAATTACGTTCGGTTTGAATTAGAGCAGAAAAAATTGCACCTTGGTGGTTTTATATTTATTAGGTTGGACTAACCTAGCCATGTACTATGAAAAATATATTTAAAACATTTTTTTTTATCTGAGCTTAAGGTATTTTTTGTTTATGGTATTACTAGCGGCCCGCCCGCGGCTTCGCCTGCGTGAACTACGTTATTATTAATTTCTGTCTCCATGAATACCTACGCTATAAAAAGTACCCCTGTGCAAAATTTGAGACTTCTAGCACATTTAGTAACAAAGTTTCATACAAACTATCAACCCCGAAAACAACCCCTTAGGATTGGAATATTGCAAATTCCCGTCTTAGAGAGCACCTACGTCCTATAAATAACCTCCGTGCAAAATTTGAAACTGCTAGCTGTGGTAGTTTTTGAGATTTAGTGATGAGTGAGTGAGTGACCTTTCGATTTTATATATATAGAAAAACAAAACACTTATATAATTAAGAAGAGGAAAAAGCAAAAAAGTAAAAGATTGGTTTGAACCTACAACTACCTCACAAATATTTAAATCACTACTAAATTAAATTACTTATTTTTATTCCATTCTTTAGTAAAATATATCAAATTTTCTCTACTAAAGCTTAAAATAATTTTAAGCCTGACTAAATTTGACTATGTGAATACTAAAACACTTTGTTTTAGATTAAGTAAGCTTTTCCAAGTGGACTGTTGCAGAAATGTTGCAGAAGTGGCATTCTAATTAGAATTTGCATTAAATTTTCCTACATATTTAAGTTATTCCAACTTTACGAGCGAACCACATTTTATTTTTCTTTCACCATACATGCATGCATTCGTTATTATTTTTGTTATTTTCATTCAGTTCAGTATATTAATACTAATAATTTCATATTCTCGAATTCTTTCTTTTAGATATTTTCGTTTAAGTAGTTCACAGTATTGTATTATGATGACCTACATCAATTAAGACTAATATTTAAATTTAAATAAAAATGAAGACTAACTTCTACAATAGATTCTATAAAGAATTCCAACACTTTATCAATTTTATTATTCGTAAAATTGACATACTGGAGCTAAACATTGTCTTTATAGCAATTATTTTAGAGAAATAAACATAAAATACTCACTGGTTCCGTATTGCAAGTTTCCAAATCTGGTATAGGATCGTCAGCACAATAATACTCCGCTTGGAGGAAGGGTGGTCGTGGTGGTGGCGGCAAAAGGAACTCAGGCGGTGGTCCGAGACAGTCACAATCTGTTAGATCCGTGGGCTCCAACTCCCACATCTCGTACTTGTCTAACTTAACACTATTCACAACCTCCTTGAAATCACTAACACTAGAAAGGCTAGTATCACGTATAACGCGGCTGACTTCATTTGAAGTCCTAAGTTTGATTAAATTTGCTATGTACAGTTCATCATCGACATCACTCCACACATTTTTCCTATCATTATAATCAGAGTCACTTTTGTCACTTATCGTATCTTCCTCTAGTGCTATAACACTTTTATATTCCGTAATATCACTATCTTCTGTGTTTTTTGTTTGGACAACATTTTCATTGACAGATTCTGGAACAGTGTTTATTTTTGGCAGTGTATATTCACTAAGGTTTCTGCGCCAGGCATTGTGTTTTGTCCAAAAAGCGTACACCGACGCCTTAGTTGGACTGTCGTCGTACCTTGCGTCCATGCGCGGTTTTCTTCTATTTTATCTGTAACAAGAACAACATTTAAATATCAATTTTATCTTATAAACGAATCAAATTTAAATAACGACTGTATAGTCAGTCATGGCTAGCAATTTCGTAACTGACATGGGGCGAATCAATTCCTGACTTCGATCAAACTACTTATTATTTAATAGAAGAACTAACACCTCATTTTGTATAACAAAGAGACCGCAATTAGAGACTACCGCATCTCGAGGCACAATGGCTGCGTTAGTATCGATATCATCGAGCCTGGTTATTTTAATTTATTTTTTACCATGTCCATTTAAACGGATGGTTCTTTAGCTATGCAGTCTTCGCATCGTGATGTCAGAACAGGCTTTGGAAGATTAAAGTTCAGAGTTTTTTTTGTTTAAACGTTTGCTAGCATCCATTGATCAGATATTTCTGAAGTAATTTAAATGATAATCTAAAATTGCTTTATTATTGTGTTTATATTACTTCGAGGTGAATATAATTTTATAATATTTACCAATATATTAATAAGTACATAAGTCCAAGTTTTCTATAAAAATAACAAAAAATTAAATGTTATTTGTTTTTAATAGAAACTCAAGTATATATTTTTGAATCTAAAAATCCATCTATCATAGGTTTAATATACGTCAAAAACTTAAATCAACGTATTATTCCAATGAATATATATTAATGTTCCATTGACATTGTAGTTAGACATAATAGTTGAGCGTAAAAGGTTGCGTGAATCCGGCGTGAGATTACGAGTTCAGGAGGTCAAGACAAGTCAATAAGTACCATACATACATACATCGATTGCGAACATTATAACTTATTGTAGCTAAGTCGATATGATTGATTGAGAGTTGGTTTAGAATATAATGCTTAATAATTAAGTGTGTAGTGTTGCAAGTTTTATTTTTTGATAGGATCGTTAAATTTTTTAATATTGATGATGTAATAAATATATAGGTTTGGAAATTTTGGAAATTTTAAATGTAAATAACAATTTGATTATTCATATCTATCTCAGCAAAGATAAAAAGATAAGTTAAAAGTTTATACAAATTTGATTAAAAAGAGATATTTTAAAGTTTACGAAGTACCAAAAATCATCTTATAAAAAATCTTATTGACGCCGTCGCGGTCACGCCGTAACGCGACGGTTATGGGTTCGATCCCCACTCAAGGAAGTGAAATAATTATTTACGTTCATACTTCCATTTCTTCGCTCTGGTGTCAAGGCAAAGCGCGTTGTTGAGCTCTACATACACGCAATGCCTCTAGAATTCGGCAGAAAGAGAGGAACGGAGTATCTTACTAGGTTCCCTCTGCCTACCCAACTGTGTGCGGGATACAGCGTGAAGCTGATCTTATTAAAACTACAAATAACCAAAATCCTCTATCCAAAACAAACAGGCGTACCGATCAAGATGCCTCTAACAAAGGCGTAGAACACGCACGTACGATACCCTAATACGTACCGACTCACGTTAATTAGATTTAATACGCTGTCAGATAGATTGACATTAATAAGCCTATGTGGAGTATAACAGAGGAAATCTTCTATTACATAGAGATGCGAATAATTTTACTAATTAAGCTTTTAAAATAGTACAGGTTAGTGTGGTATGTGGTACTTTTGTTTATTTTGATAATAAATGATGATAATAAATGATGATTTTTCCATTTACCTGACAAAGATTTTGATTATACGCTAAAGAGTGATCTTTCTTTCCGCTCTAGCAAGATAATGGATATATTTATTTTTATTTCCTCACTCTGGTAGACAAAACGCGGTGTTGAGTTCCGCAAGTCAACTCAATGTCTTGAATTCTACAGTTCGAGACGTTGAGATCGCAAAAGAATTAAAAATATAAATATACCCCAAATAGAATTCGAATCTGCATCAACCACGTACAAATCAGAAACATCTTAATCATTGGTAATTGTTATAGACGGATCCCATCGACAGCACTCAATCTGGGTTGTCTCATTACCATTTTGGCGAACTCCGAGGGTCTGACATCAGCACAATACGAACTGTAGGGCCATCGAGCCTCTTAACGAACGCTATTCTGTTGATTTTTCTCGTGTGAATTATTAGGTTTACCGGTTCCGTAGTGATGGTCGTTTCTAATAAGACTTCTTCTGAATTTTAATGTGCTATCGATTTTGTTGAGAAATTCTAATGAAATTTGTTTGATTCTAACAAGATTTGAGTTTTTTTGCCAAGTTTTATTTTGAAACCTACGTTATTTTAAAAGATTCCGTTCTCTGCTTTCCGCCTGAACTAAAGGCGAGTGATTGCGTGGAAACCCAATTGAAATACTCGCTACTGGAAAATATCTGGAAAATAACTGAGCTTCCTTGAGTTTTCAAAATATAAACATGAGTCGAATATATAAGTTATATTCTAAATTGAGTTATACCGAAAAAAGCTAATTTTATTTAATAAACAACAAAGAAAATTTTAAAATCTAATTACTAATTATTATATTTAATCTTTACTTGTATATTATTTCAATACTCATTCCATATTTTCATATCGAGGCCTAGTCTTAAGATTTATGGGAAAGCTGCCCAAAAGATTTCTTTTTATACAAATAACAATACACAAGAACGATAAAGTTTTCAATTTGTATGGTAGAGCTTGACTTGTGACCTATTTTATTTGAAATGTATCGATTTCTGTTTATAACACGTATGCAGAAAATTGATAATATAATGTTATATAAGATATTGCTAGTTCAATTCCTGCAAGCTATTAATTGATTGATCGATACCGATATGGTGAATTTGGGGACGGACTAATTTAGGTAGTTGTAGGCTATCGTGGTGTTTTGCTAACATTACAGTTGTGGCACGACAAAACGCGGCAATATCTTGAATTCAAGCGGAAACTGGCGTTGGGTTACGCCGAGCAGCACACATATTAAATGAATCAGCTTCACGCTGTATCCCGCATACAGCAGGGTAGGCAGAGGGAACCCAGTGTTAAGACACTTTTAATTATTCGTTAATCCGAGTTTTACAGTATTTGAATGCGCTACTACACTACGACTAAATTAATGGTAATTACAGATTTATATATTAGAATTCATATAGCTTACTTTACATTTAGGGTAAAACCCGGATAGTTGCCACACTTTTTGAAAAAGCTCTTTTGTTAGAAATGTATACCACTACATTACCTATTCAATGTGTGTTCTTAAACATAGTATATTAATCTTCTAACTTAGCCAATTTTTTCAAATATAAATATTATTAATTTTGAGTACAGCCTGTTTTATGTGGCCTCTAAAAAAGGGGATAGTTGCCTACTATGGCGGATACTAGCCTAACGTTAAAAATAGTTCGGGGGATACTTGCCTGTCTATATTTTTTAAAATAAAAACGAACTTATATTAATTAAAGTAATCACTTTTTGTTATTGAACACAATCTTTCATTAAGTATTAATCAAAGTCAATATAATCATAAAATTACAACAAAATAGACTCCAAAATGGTAATTAAGTATCCAAAATAATAATTAAATATTATTATTTATTTTAAAGGTAGAACAACAAAAAAAATAAGAATTAACTTTGGCATAGCATCTATTAAATAAGTATTAGGTTCTAATTACTTACTGAGATCCTTTATAATTATTACCCAAACAACACTTAAAAGTACTAAGGTTTTAAAATTTTAAATTTGAACATGTAATTTTTTAATTAAAAAAAATAATTAAATATTAGTATTTATCTTAGATATTAAAAATAATTATGGGAATAACTTTGGCATTAGTATTGATTATTACCAGAAGCCAAGGTTTTCAATTTGTCACATTTCATGCAATGGTTTTTGAATGTTGTACAAGTTTCATGCAACCACATTCAACACATCTCACATTGTATCCAATCTGATTTTGATTTAGTTAAATTATAATTTTCAAAACATTCTACACAATAATTATCAACTTTAACTTCTTTGTTGATATTTCATTTTTTTGAATTTGCTAATTGATATTGCTATTTTGAATTTCTTAAGGTTCGAGAGGATATGCCATAAATTCGGGATATTTCGTTGATACTTTTTTGTTTTTATTTAGATCTTCGAACGCAAGTGCTAAGCTATCTTCTGTCCAGCTGATGTGGCGCGGCACCACGCCAGGCTTTCCTTTATACTTGCGAGGCACTTTGCTGTTGAGAATTTATTTTATTTAAGATAAACTATAGTAAAGCCCAATAAAAATATCACCAAGAAAAAAAAGTAAAACCAAATGAAAAAAATAATTAAGAAAAAAACCTGTTTGCTCGTTAAAATGTGTAGTTACGGATAGTTGCCCCAGGGCAACAATCCGCAAAAGACAGTAAGGCAACTATCCTTTTTGATACGGATACTTGCCCTTTTTATTTACAAAACAAATAAAACATATTTAACAACAAAACGTTTATTACAGTGCAATTTAAACTCTAATGCAATCAAAGAAATAATTATTTTACTGAAACCGCAATTAGTTATAATTATATTTAACGGAGATTACTTGCCAATATAATTCTGACACTCGTCAAAGTATCGTCGCGGAAGATTTTTACTCACACGGACAAAACTCGTGCACCTACTTCGACAGCTGATGCGGCACCGAGTCCTACGCGGGGGACGCTTCTTATTATGATCAAAAAGAAGCACTGACAACACGTCTAACATAGAGCATTTGAAACTGAGGCATGTATCCGTCCGAGGCAACTATCCGGGTTTTACCCTATATAAATCAATAAAAACAATATAAATAACAACGTTAAAACTAATCAAAAGTAAAGAAACTTAATAATTGCGTTTGTAAAACTACAAAACATGTGAAAAGAATAACTTGTTGGGAAACAATCGGACTTGTACAGCAATAATGTTATAACGCGATATATTAAATATTGCCTAACATTGCCAAGTTTGTTTAGTTCGTGTATTGAATTAGGTATATGGGTAACTATTTTTATTGGGTTCAATTATTTCTTTTACAGTTCTAAGATTTTCTTATATAGCTAGGCTAGGCAAAGGGAACCTAATGTTAAAACAATTCTTATTTTCCGTTTAATTAAAATAAATATAAGATTTTACATATCAATTTGCGGAGAACAACACTGCGCTTTATCTAACAAAACAGATAAATGAAAATAATTTAAATATTCCTTCAAGTGGAAATCGAACCTATTACTTTGTCGTTTACAATCCAACGCCATCCCGCGTGCTGCGTGCTCTAAACAAAACGGGTTAATTTATGAACTTCATTTTTATCACCCACTGACACACTTGATTTCGTTCTCTTTTGTGGTTTAATTTATGTTTGGAATGGAGGTTATTTTTATAATTAGCTTTAGTTTATTTGATTCGAGACGGACAGACGTATTACGAAACTTATATTAGGTACAATATATGTTTACTTTTTATATTAGTAATGTATAATCCATCTTGTTAAAATTTACTGTAAATCTTTTTTTTAATATAGCTTCTCGCTGTATCCTGCTGCAAACAGGGTAAGGAGAGTATTAAGACACTCTGACACCCATTTTTTGAAGTTTTTGACACATGGCGTGTTAAGTGACGAAACTCATTGCCGCGCTCTATCTTGTTATTAGAGCCAGGAAATGAAAATATTAAAAAAACATTCGATGACAACCTCAATTATACCTTTCATTTTTAAATATAAAAAACAATGAAAGAAATATCCCGATAAAAAACTTCATCTTTTTATTTTAGCTAAATATCATCATATTGAAGTTATATATTTTAAGTAAAATCTGTAAATTTCAACGTTCAATTATGTTAGTTTTATATTTTTTCGATAATAATAAATATTTTTTCACACATTAATAGCTACAATTAAAAATACGAAACTTCTTTTATAAAATTAAAAATATAGATTTTATACTACTAGTTAAACAAATAATAATTTTATAATAACATAAATATAAAAGAAAACATAACGATAACCTTTTAAAACTTTTAAAAGACAAACTAAAAAGCTCAAAACTTTTGTTTCACGAAAATCTACATCAAAAATAACTTTATAAACAAAACTAAAACTACACATAATTAAATACGAACCTAAATATTATTTCCAAAGAAAAAAACCAACCTTTAGAAAAAGCAATCCAAATCCACATATTGGCACTAAACTTTTAAATAACACAGCACTTTCACGCACATTACAAACACGTCCGTTCACGTCCGTTCACGACCAGAGTTCGGACCTAAATGATATTTTTCACAGGCACCCCCTTATAAATCCTCGGTTTTCGTCAGTAGAGCTCAACTATGATTGGCTGAGACCAGGTAGCCCCTTTTTTGTTGTATTTCATTAGCTAGTATTCGTAACTTGTATATTTTTGTTGTTACAAAGATTTATTATGAAAATATTTTCTCTGATTATTTTGATAACTATGATTTTGTTTGTATGTTTTAGTGGAATGTTATGGATGCTTGAGAACGCTAGTTATGTCTTTTCTTTAATATTGCTATATAGAAAATAAAAGACCATCGTAGTTCAGCGGGATAGCGTATGACTGGGAAACTTGACGGTTGTGGGCTCTATTTCCATTCAAAGCAATTAAATATTTTCATTTTCTTGCTCTTATAAGAAGACAAAGAGATGTATTGATTATTGTTCTATCACTGGGAATAGAGTGTCGTGACAGGATTCCCTCTGCTTTCTCTCTTTATATAGTGAAGCTATAACCTAAATATAGCAGGAAAGGTTCAAATCAAAATCTATTATCTAAATAAGAAACTCTTTCTCTATCTCTATGATTCCTTATTATTAAATTACAATAGATAATTAATATTAATTTAATTATAATTTTGATATTTAATGATATTATAGTTTATGAATTCGGTGGAAAGTAGGGATAGGAAGTGTTCTCTCTGCTTTTCTGCTATGCTGTGGGATATTAAAAAAGTTGCCTGAAGCTTAAGAAAAAATCTTTAATATCTTAAATATAAAAGAGATCTTAGATACTATTTCGTGGTGGTAATATAATTATAAATCTGAATAGAATTTGAATCCCTAAACACCGTATTAAAACCGAGACATTTTTACTTTGCCAAAAATGACGTCAAAAGGTATTTATAATGAAAAATATTTTCATTTTCACTGAAAAATATGATGCTAAATTAAGACTTGCTTCTTCAAAAGATAGCTAGCCTGGTGATAGCTAGTTTGCTATAAAAATTGTTTATATTTCAAAGTTAACTAAAGTCAAACGTTGAAAGAAAGTAAATTACAAGTATAAAACCAAGTAAACACTCTAATTAAGAAAGTGCAAGGCAAAAATCTTGTAGTCCACCTTTCCTCATTACTTCGCTTAATAAAGTATTCGTCTCGTTCAGAACATCGTGGCGCAGGGCTGCATTAGTTTTTAACGATTGTGGGTTCGATTCCTATCCGGACAATAAAAAAATATTTTTATTACCCTGCCTTGGTAGACAGAGTCCTGTAGAATTGTAGAGAATGCTGATTTTGTTAGCTTGAAATTGTAGTTAAATGAAACATAGTGTTTCCATTTCGTCCACTTTTTGAGACATCGATATTTTTCATTCACTTTTTAAGACTTTATGTGGAGTATTTCGGAACTCAACGCCGCGCTTTGTCTTGTAAAAAGATCAAATAGATAATATAAAGTAAATATACCAGAAAAGCATAAAAATAATACTTTGCAAGTAAATAACAATATATTACTGCGGTCGACAGCGACATTCAACTAAAAGTATTCCTTAGACGTAGCTAATCTTATTAATACGTGTTCGCTAGTTAATAAGTTTGTGAGGATTTGTTCTGTTTATATGAAATTGTTAGGTGTAGTATATCTTTATATTAAATATGTTTTACGAAGCTAAAAAATATATATATATTAGGTACTAAATATTTAAAAGGTTGACATTTTTTGAATATTACTTTTTTTTATTTATCTTGCTATTTCCATCATATAGTAAGGTTGTTTGTTGAGTGACGGAACTAAACGCCGCTGTTTCTTTTATTACCAAAGAGAAGAAATAAACCTAATTCATCAATCACCTCGAGAGGGGATATAATCCAAGTTCATCTCGTTGTAAGTACGCTGTATAGCTTCGTGCTGTATCCCGCAGCAGGATAGACAAATGGGAACCTAATATTAAGACACTCTGTTCCCATTAAGACACTTCCGATCTCCATTTTACCCAAATATTATCCAATTCTCGAGGCATTCTATATTAGTAGCGAAACTCAACACCGCGCTTTGCCTCTTTAATAAGGCGAGAGAAACAAAATATAAAATATTTAATAATAATAACTAATTCTCCCCCAAAATCCCCTAAATTATGATATAACGGCATAAGTCGGTATAATATCCATCCATTTGATGTATACCGGTCAAACATTTTAGCTGAGAGCATGCACCATGTTTGTTCTGGTGTTAGCCTCCGTCTAATGGCCGGCGTCTTGTTCTTTACACGCTTGTAAAGTAGTTAAGCTGGGGTGTAAACGCACTACGGTTGGCTTAGGGGGTTTTTGAGCTTTTTTTTTATAATATTTGTATCTATATTTCTATGTTTAAATATGAAAATGTTTGTTAGGAACTATTAGATCTAAATGTAAGTTATTTTTATAAAACAATGAAATCAGCTTCACGCTGTATCCCGCACACATATCCCCACTTTCCAAACAATTCTGAAGGCATTGCGTGTTGAGTGGCGGAACTCAAAGCCGCGTTTTGCCCCGACACCAGATTAATATAAATTAAAATAAATATTTCCTTTCCTCGAGTGGGGATCGAACCCACAACCAGTCGATTTTGCAGTCCACTTTATGTCACTGTACGACTGGACTTTTGTATTGTCCATTTAATTTAATTTAAATTAAATTGTACTCGTATAACGTTAACTGCTACGACGACGTTAACCACTACACCTGCGGTTATGATAACCTGGAGCTCCAGGCTTCAGGCTCCAAACAGCTGTTTGATGAAACGTGTTTAGGTACTTAGTTATTTTCCATTTTGGTAAAATTTAATAGTATATTTAAAATTATGACGTCACAAACAAGCAAATAATCAAATACGAAATTGTATTTAAAATATTATCAATTGTTGTCCACTTATTGTTATTATTTATTATACATTTTTAGAATATAATAATTCTTCTATATGTTTATCATCTCACTCCTCTTAAACGGCTGGACCGATTTGAATGATTTTTTTTGTATACATTTCCAAATATAGTTTCAAGGAAAATTTAAATTAAAATATTTGCTATTAGTTTCTTTTAAGCCAACACAAAGAGAGAGAGAATAATAATATTTATATTTCCAGTAGTGAGCGCTCACCTTGCCCAATGGCCAGGTTTATTGGTTTGTACTAAATGCAATAACACTCGAGCGGGTTACGCCGAACGATTTATTTTTATTTCAACCTTCGAAAACTTCGAAATCTTTGTTTTCATATAAAGTGTGTTCCGGAGTTATTACTTAAAATATGTTGTATTTGCAAAACGTTTTCTATTTATTTCAAGTTTTTTAAAAAAAATATCGGCTGTGAGTACATAGGCGCCACGTTGAAGGTTCGCTTCACTTTCAAATAAATAAATCAGCTTCACGCTGTATCCCGCACACAGCAGGGTAGGTAGAGGGAACCTACCTGTTCACTTTCTAGGGAATATTATGAATACTACGACAGTTTTCTACGAAGGTAGAAAAAGATATAGTACCGTCGAAGTAAGGTCATTTCCATGTAATTATGAGTCTTTCTAAACGTATGTCTGTCGATCCATCAAATTTTGTAACAATTAACTATGAAACTAAACTACTAAAATATAATAACTGTATCAATTTTGAAAGATATTCCAGAGCCACTAACTGGTTGACTGAATGCATCAGAAACTAGGGAACGGAAATGGGAACAGAGTATCTTATCACTAGGTTCCCAGGTTCCCTCTGCCTACGCAGCTATGTATGGGATACAGCGAAAAGCTAAAAAAATAATCTATTACTTGTATTTAATCAAATATTTCTTTAGTTTTTCACTAGTTCATTTTTATAAAGCTGAGATCTTTATATTAAATTAACTTTATATTACCTAAGTCCATAATAAAACCATAAAATGTATATAAAAGATGTTAGATGCACTAATGATAAAAGCTTCTTAGAAAGTTGTTTGAAACCATATTATTTACGTTATTTTTAATGAGTACCTCTTTCATGTTTTTTTAATAAAAAATAGTATTTTTTTTATATTTTTAAAGTGTTTCTCCAAAGTAAGGATAAAAAATAGAGAACATTAAGAAAACGTATAAATATTTGAACGGTCTTTCGTGGCGCAAGGGCACAATAGTGCGACTGTAACGCAATGGTCGTGGGTTCGATCCCCACTCGAGGAAATAAATTATTATTTCCATTTCTTCGCTTGGCACCAATTATCTTGCTAAATCGAAGTTAAATTTAGAATTTTAAGCCATTACGGCGTAGTAAAACAACACTTGACTGCAAGCATGATTGTGAGTTCAATACTAATTCAGGAGAGTGAATTATTTTAATATCTCATAAAATAGGGCGGATAATAGGGGAATATCTCAGCGTTTTCCTACTCAGCGGAAAAAGCGTGAAGTTATTTTTTTATATAGATTTGTGCCTCAACTGGAATTGAACCGGTGACTGGTGGTTTTTCATATATCTACAATTTAAAAACTAAATTCCACATTCCAAATATGGAAACAACAAAAATATTATACACACTGTTGGCGTAAAACTGTATCACCACATATGAATAACGAAATAATGCGAACTATAAAAAGTAATAATGTCACCAATTTTCACGACTTTTGAAAAAAACAAGAACGTAACCCAATTTTTTTTGCAACAAAGTAGAAAATCTAGATACAAATCTGGGTTATACAGGCTGATGTACATGCGTGCCAAGTGAAAAGACAGCCAAGTATCACTAACATGTCTACAGGCGACTACTACGATAATGTCAAAATATATATATTTGTTTTGCTTCACGCTGTATAGCAGGTAGGCGAAGGGAACCTAGTATTGAAAATCTCTTCCCGTCTAATCCTCGAGATATTTCATATTGAATGGCTGACCTCAACGCTGTGTTTTGTTTTGTTGACAAAGTAAGGTACCTAATGAAAATAAACCCTTTCTTCAAGTGGGAATCGAATCTACAACCTTCGCGTTTACAGTAAGTTTACGAGTCACAATTTCGGAAAATATTTAGTGTCTGTATTGTTTTAGAATTATACTTTAAATTATATTTCGTTTCTCAGTCTCACACCTAGTTCTTTATAGCAAGATGGGTCTCTGCTTATCTGGATCGAATTTCTCCCGAATTCGGAAATTGGCATGATAAAGAGGAGAAACTCAATGCCGTTGTGCATATAACATATTTTTAATATTTTTTTATATAAACATTTCATCTTAATCATCTTTTAATCAACTTATTTAGACAAAGTTTCACCAATTATACAAAAGAAATTCGGAGTTATGTATCACATTAACTACACTACAGAATAAATAACAATATAGTTAAAACGTTACTCCCTATAGTAAAGTAAAATAACCGTAGTATATCAGATAGAGGGGTGGCAATAGGACTTAGGGAGGATGTTAGAACTTGGCAACTACAACCTACTGCCGGAAGCATATTGAGTTTGCTCGAGAGGCTATCTCTCAACAGTTCTTACTAAAATTTCGTTTAAACTATCGATGGATTCCAATTTGATTTATATTTTGACTAACTGTCCCCAAATAAACTTAGAAGTGAAAATTGTAAATAAAGTATGTATATTTTATATTGTCAGCATTATTAATGGATATTTAAAATCTAAATATTCCATGGGGCTGTATAAAATACAAATATTTGAGTAAATCTCAGTTCGAATTGTACGCTACGAATTTTATTAGTAAATTCTTCAAATAATCGTTAGTTATGTATTCAAATCATTGATGTAATAAAGAATGTTTAACAATATTTGTTGCTACATAAATATTTTATGTAAAAATTTAACTTAATTTTCTAAAAATATGGAATATGATAAGATAAATTTAAATCACTCTTTTACTCGTTATGTTTTGACAAGTGCGGCGTTGTGTTCCGCCATGAAATATCTCGATTTTAGATGGTGGCTACTAAGAACGTGTCTTGCGTCTTTAACACTAGGTCCTAGAGATAATGTAGTTAGGCTACTCTGTTATTCGGGATTTTTTTTTTAATTTTTTAATCTTACTTTCGTACATAAGCAATAGTTTTTCTATTTTAAAATAAAATTGTTTAATAAATGATTGCCCTCAATACAAATCCGGCGTGGAATTTGTGAAAGCTTCAGCGGAGTTAATCCGAACCGTTAAATAAACATTTCAACAATTTTTTAGGCAACTTTATTGATATTACCTCTGGGCTAGAGTATTTTAGGACATTTTACTAGCTGTAAATAAATTTAAGTAGATGATCGATACTAATATTAAAAAGCTGAAGAGTGAGTTTGTTTAGTTGAATGCCACAATCTTAAGAGATTATTGAAATTGGAAAAAATTAAAGATATAGTTTATTTATCGATGAAGTTAGGCTGTCAGCTATTTCCATTTGTTCACGCGGGCGAAGCTTCAAGTAAAATTTAGTTTAGTATAAATCTAGTGACCCGCTCGCGGCTTCACCGGCTTGTATTACGCAATTATTTATTTATTAATCTGAATTACTATTATATTCTAAAGACAATATCTTTTTTAAAATAATATTTATTGGAAACAAAGGATTCAACCAATTAAATAAAACATATTTTTTATCGAACAAAACTCTTTAAATTGATATATTTTTTTATTAATTAATTTGTCAAAATACAATTGTGAAAACAACATTTAAATAGGTTAAGCCGTTTCTAAAATTAGCGTGTATAAGCACACAGATAAACAGACAAATCCTTTAATACAAAATAATTAATCAACCAGGGTTCCGTACCTATTTCCTGATTGTAAATAAGATAATATATCTAGATAAGTCCATAAGTAAATATAAATACAAACTTGCCCTATTCCTAGAAAATAACAAACCAATCAATATATATACAAATATACAATTAAAAACAAACATTACAATAAATATATCAATTTGAGACGTAAAGACCTCACGACTATTCGCGGGCCACGACTAAAAACTGAACTGAACTGGGGGACTTAATTAAGATACCTAACGACGCCAATTTACAAGGAATCCGTACGTGTCTACAGAGTTAAGATGCTATTAGAATTCTTGATGGTTATCCGGATTATTTACATATACTAGGGATAGTTGCCATTTATAGGGGGATAGTGAACAATTGTGTTTATTAAAGTTATATATAGTGTTTGTGTTTATAGATGGCTTGTTTTGAATGTAAAATCATTGGCTTAGTGTCGTTTGAATTTCCAAAGTAGTTGGAATATTAATAAAAAGAATTATTTTGATAAATTTAATTTCAATAAAAATATCTCTGAATTAGGAAGCAGCACAACCTTCGCCAAAACAAAAAAAAAAAAAAATTAACCGAGTGAAAATTGAATTTAAAACCATGGTCTTTAGAGGATGGGACTTTAGAGTTAAGCGCTGTGCTATCACAACTGCCTCGAATCATCCTCTAGACAAATCTTCTAAACAACAATTCATATTATCTTTCCATCCTTAATATCTTACATATCTTCCAATCAAACAATCGTTACCAAACGGGTTGAATCCTTCCTTGGGTTGAACTTCTCTCCCCCCCATTATAATAACGGGGTTCGATCAGAATTCCAAATCTAATTCCGCTACTTGAGTGCATATCAATGTAATTAAAATTGAAACACGTACTTACAACATGAGTTTTGGTAAGTCGTGTTCCGCACTAATTTTGCATAGCCAAGTTTTGGGGGGTTAGATGTGTTTGAGTTTCTTAACGTAAGTTTAATGTTGATAGGTTTGTTATATGTGTCTGTCATTATATCATGATTTGTTAAATTTTGATTTAAAACTGGATTAATAAAGGAAAATGTTATACTAAGATTAGTTTCACGCTGAGAGATTCTGCTGAAAGCAGGGTGGATACAGGGAACCCAAATCCAGGGAAGTGTTAAGACGCTCCGTTGCCCATTTTCTGTCAAATTCTGGAGGCATTGCGTGTTGACTGGGGGAACTCAAAATAAAATGTGAAATATTTCATTGATTGGGAATTGAACCCACTCAATTTTCATCAATTTCTTTGATGTTTTTGCATACTCCACATATTAAATAAATAAATAAACAGAAAAATCGATAAACCATAAATAAAATTGACTATTCTCCGCTTCCTTGTGAATACTCAAGTTCGGAAATATCAGACACTAAATGAAGGTGAATAAAGAAAATATCTTAAAAATATATCTCTGAAGGACTTTTAAACCAATGACCATCAAGACCAGTGCAGGTGCATAAATCACGATTTTACTTTTCCAATAACTCATATGACTGTTCCAAACAAATATCTTATATCTCACACTTTACTACTATAATAAGACGTAGGGGTGACCTATTTAGTTCCTCAAGTTCCTCGCAAAAGTCCAGACCGGAAGTGAGCCCATTTATCTCCAACTTCTTCAATTCATTGAAAAGCTAAGTTAAAAGTAAATACTCCAAGTTGTATGTATGGTGTACTTCGGTGCCAAATATTGTATCCTTTAAACTGTTTAACTAAACTTGTTGTCGACGTAAGCGATACGTTTAACCCACAAATGCTTGAATTTAGTATAAAAGAATTTAGAATTATAAAGTTTAGAAAAGAAACTGGTTTCTTTAACCATCTTTATAAATTTAAAATAGACTTTATATAAACGTTTTTCTTATAGATGACCGAGATGTGCTGCTGAAGGTGTAGGTTCAAATCAACTTCAGTTTTTATTAACATTTAATATATTAAACCATTTGAAGCTATCGTAGTTCAATGGTTGTGAACGCGACAGTTGTGGGTTCTTTTTTCAGTCGTGGAGACATTTACATTTCATTTATTTTCATTTCTCTGCTCAGGTAGGTACAGGAAGCAGGCATTGAGTTTTGAAAAATCAATAAAAAATGGGTAACAGAGTGTCTTAACACTAAGATCTCTCTGCCCCCGACATGTGGAGCAGAACGGTGAAGCGTGCTTTAAAAACATTCACTCCAAATAAATTTTCCAATCACCAAATACCAAAGGATATAAGAAACAATAAGAAACAATAAAGGGAACCCAAAAAAAAGGAACAAAATTCGAAAGCAGCGCACGTTTGTGGCAATATTTACGTTGTCTAGAAACTGAGCGTCGCAAGTCTTAGTTCTGTGTTGAATTGAAATAGCCGGTGGTATTTTTTACTTACTTGATCACTTTATCCCGTTCCTCTAGTTAACATGCATTTTCGCTAACGAACATGTTAGTGAGATGTAACATGTACATGTTACGAATATGTTCGACGCGGCTTTTGTATGTATTTTGATTGGCTAGTGTATAATGTTACTTAAAGGTTTTTTGAATTAAAATACTATAGATAAGTTTTAATATTTTTTTTTGTTCTCGCTATATTCTGCACATAAGTAAACAGATGGAACCTGGGAACCTAGTGTTAAGATACTTGGTTCCTATTGCAGAATCGGGATAATACGGGTTGCCTCGTTATCAAAAAACCTCGAATGGGAATCGAACTTACAATGAAAACGGAGTGTCTTGACACTAAGTTTCTTCTGCCCCTTCTGTATACTTTCTATGTCCTAAATACTATTTCTAAAACTAATAGGTACTATTTATAAGGGCAACAAACAAAATATTAATTTTAAACTTTCAAAATAAAATTAATTGTATCGGCCGTCTCGTTTATAATATCCTTCCCTCCAAGACACAGGTTAACAAGCTGAAAAAAGAAGGGAAATTGAACACGCCTATATTTATAAAGGATGAAATGAGGATTGGTGCCTGAAGCAGTGTTTTAGCATTAATTTATCACTCGTTCAGTACAAGCAAATTGGTTGGTACATTCAATTCATGTAATTGCCAACAGATACGTGTTTAGAACTAATTGTTGTTTAAAATGTTGTTGCGATACTTTATGTTGTTATGTGGTTTTTTTTCATGTGGACAAATTAAATTAAGAGTTTTGTATGGAATATAAAATATTCTAAGTGTTTTAGGCTTTTTAGATTTCTAAACATAGTTCCTAAAATTTTTATAAATAATTTTTGAAAAAAAACATGAAAAAGCTCTCTAAATGCCTGTAAATTGATATCGATGAATACATATCATGACAGTGAATTTCTTCAAGAAATAAAAAACAATAAATGTTTTTTCTTTGCTTCACCCTGTATCCCGCACATGGCATGGAACCTGCTGATCTAGTTTTAACATACTTCGTTCCCATTAAGACGATTCCCTTCCCCATATTCCATTGAATTCTGTACATTTTACTGGCGCATTACAACGCTGTGTTTTTTTTAATGTATTAAATAACTGACCAAGCAAAACCAGAATCACAAAGCTAGCTAACGTTTGTGAGTTAGTTGTATCTAAAAATATAACCTTATGGTTATATTTTTAGATACAATTAACTGTATTGCACTATATTTTCAACACGTCTCCACCTTCATTTATAATGAAACACTAACAGGCCTTTGATCACCATGTAGAAGACAAAAGAGAAACTGAACAAAAAGCATAATTGAAGTACAAGAATAAATCAAAGACAGAAATTAATGCTAGTTATCGTTATTAAAATGGTAATAAATAATTGTTTTTAATATAAAAATATAGTAATAATATTTTTGGAAATTGAAATTTGGCGGAGAAGAGTAAGTTTTTAGAAAATTGGAAATTAAGTGTCTTAGTACTAAGTTATACCATTCATAGAAACTTTCTTTACTGGCGTAAAAATTAAAGATATTAAGTAAAACTCATATAAGACCGACTGTAAAGGCGACAGATCTCTGTACTTCTCACCTGCCTACTATGCTATCTAAGAAATACTGCGTGAAAAAAGTCATATATTACACAAGAAAGCTAAAAACTATATTTTTTATTTCAACGATAAATGTGCTTAATAAATTCAGCTAATACAGAAATATTTTTCCTACTGTATCCCTCCCTAAAGCACTTTGATAACTGTCGTAAAACCTCGTCTAGACATACGGCAATTATTAAGCCATTTTCACACTATTCATGTTAAAGCTCCCCTTCGTACTTCAGCCTTATTTTTATTTATTCTTCTGCGTTTGTTTCTGTCATTATTGCGTGGAAAGAGAAAAACAAGTGATATTTCACTCTGTTCAACTTTAAAAAATCGACTAAAAACTTTATAAGACTAAAAAACAGATCTAGAATTAATTTTAGCTTTTCTAGTTTTTATTTAATTTTAATTACTTAAAAACTAATACAATCTATTATAAGAACGAGCTAAATGTCAACCAAAATAACACTACACAAAATACTTGTAAGCTATACCACGACGAGAGCACCAAAATCCTGCAAATATTCAGCCTCCGTACCGTTTAATCAAAAGGAACTCGAGTTAATTTAATGTATAGCGTATTTTAATTAATACGACGTTTTAATACGCGTACTTTATTTACGAATATATATGTTTTTTAGCATCACGCTGTATAGGCAGAGGGAACCTAGTGCTAAGACTCTCCGTTTCCCATTTACCGCCGATTTTGGAAGCGTTGCGTGTTGAGTGGCGGAATTCAACGCCGAACTTTGCCTCGAGACCATAGCGAAGAAATGAAAATATTGAATTCATTTCCTCGAGTGAGAATCGAACCCACAACCACCACCGCCACCCGCTGTTCCACGAAGTAGGACGGACGGATGGAGGAACTCGACGTTAATTTGATGTATAGCGTATTTTAATTAATACGCGAGCGTTACGTACGAATATATAACATATATTGTACTTTGGATTAATTTCAGTTATTAATGAAGCTCGAAAGTTTTTAGTCATTTTGCCACGGTTTTGTCGTATATTTTTGTATGTTATCTTTTACTGTTCTTTCTATATATATATATATCCACAAACCTATATATATATATATATATATATATATATATATATATAT